>VONZ01001984.1:0-78438 GCA_012976165.1 Labeo catla | reverse complement strand
CATGGTCACTGAGGGGTCAATTTATCTTTATGAAGCATTGGATAAAAAGGTCTATTTCAAAGAAGCTACAATACTAATCCCACCTCACTGGAACACCACGAATGTTACCAAAGCAAGAACAGAAAAAGTACTGAGCATTATGGCATTTAAACTTGTAAAATATTAATTTCCAGTCACTTCAATCACATATGCTGTTGCTGACATTATTTCTATTGTCAAACACAGGCCAAAATTAGAACTGATAATCCTGCACAGGGTGATGAACCCTACACTAAACAGTACGATGAATGTGGAGAGGAGGGTCAGTACATTCATTTCACCCCAAACTACCTCCTAAACAACACATTCATTCAGCTTTACGGATTAAGAGGTGAATATTGTTTAACTTCCTACAACACTTATGAAATTACCATGAAAATAATAAGAGATTTAAGAAGTCTACTAGTCCAGTACCTGTTTGTTTTATTGACAGTATGATTGTTTATGTTGCAGGAAAGGTTTATGTGCATGAATGGGCTCATCTGAGATGAGGTATATATGATGAAACCAATGACAAAAAAACATTCTACATCTCTAATCACCGTGTTGAAGCTACAAGGTTCTAAACTCTTAATAAAAGATATTATAAATATAATAAAAAAATATTATTAAAATGTCCTTTGAAATTGGAAATACTACTGATATCTTGCTTATTTTTAGGTGTAGCAAAAACATTAAAGGTCAGGTATATGAGGTTACTGCTGGAGGATCTCCTCAAGGGTGCCGCATCGATCCACAAACTTCACTACCTACAGAGAAGTGCAAGTTTTTTCCAAACAAAAACAAAATTCAAAAAGCTCTTTAATGTTCCTGTCAAGCCTGGATTCTGTAAGTACTGAGTTTACATGTTTCCAAACATTCCACAAATTTATGTTAGTTACTAGTAAATTAATTTATTTGGACCAAAGAAGTCAGACTGTTTTCTTCTATTTGCAATGAAGTTTAGATGTGAAGTCACACAATTAATATCTACATCAATTTATTTTTTTAACAGCTGTTTGATAAGTCACATTTGCAAAATATGAAGTTTGAGTTATTCATTTTATTTTGTCAAACCTTATTTTGAGATTAACAATTCAGTGCTTTGAGGACACAATTAAATATAATGAAGTGTTTGTTAACCCTCCCTCACAGAGCTATAATCTGTCCTTGAGTGTTTGGTGACATATCTGCAGTTAAGCAGGGAATTTTGCTTTCAGGTAAACACATTTTGTCGCGAAAATGAGCACAATTATGAAGCCCCAAACATGCAAAATGAAAAATGTGGCAAAGCAACATGGACTGTAATATCTGAGGATTCTGTGGATAAAGATGCACTTCATTCACTGAAACCACTGCAGTCCCCTCCACCACCACCATCTTTCAAAGTTGTGCAGCGAATGCAACAGGTCGTTTACCTGATCCTTGATGTCTCAGGAAGCATGACAGTATGCAATAACAGACATTGCCTTCATTTGAATACAAATCAATATTAAATATATAATTTTAATAAATAATTTTAAAATCTGAGGAAGCTGTCTTTCTTTCATTCATTTTCTAGGGCTCTAGAATTCTTCAACAGCGACAGGCTGTCACTCATTTCCTGCGGAACATCATTGAGGATCAAGCCAGTGTTGGAATCGTAACCTTTAGTACTTCTGCTTCTACTCTGAGTCCCTTGACTACTATTGACAGTGACACCACAAGAGAGAAACTGATCAAATTGTTGCCAACGTTAGCAGGTGGATGAACATACATGTGCTTGGGCCTTAAAGAAGGCTTACAGGTGCCATATTAATTGTACTACTGTGCATCTTGTATATTTGTAAAGTATGAAGTATATAGAGCTTGATTTATGCCAGTGATGCTTTTTTCTTCAAATCCATCAGGTACTTCAAAAGGACAGGGATGTATCAGGAGATGAACTAATTTTTCTGACAGATGATATGGCGACAGACAACGTTGCTGGTTGTGCTCCATCCGCAATACAAAGCGGAGTCATTATTCACACACTAGCTTTTGGTAACAGTGCAGATCCTGCACTGACAGTAATGGCAGACAAAACTGGTAAGTGATATCAGCACGATTAATGACTTACTGCATCTGTCCCGGTGTATATCATACATTATAAGTGGCAGTTTATTTTCCAAAGCAAAACTGTTTTATGTTGAAAATAGGGGGAATATTTAAAATAGCCAGTGACAACATGACTTCCAACCAATTGATGGATGTGTTTGCTTCGCTTACATTATCAACTGGAGATTACACAAGCGAACCAGTTCAGGTTTGTCAGTTGATTGATCATTGCCCATGATACATTTATCACTCTTTCATCAATATTGAGAGTGTTTTATAGTTTAATTTTTATCACTCCTTTAGCTAGAGAGTGCTGGAGCAAGAACATCTGATTGGTTCAATGGGACAGTACCAGTGGATCAGACTGTTGGGAACAAAACCAGCTTTGTATTAATTTATGAAATAAGTTTTCCTAGCATTTACATACAGTCACCAAGTGGCTTAATCTACACTCAGACAAATATGAGTCATGATGGATCACTGAAAACAGTCACTTTAAACATTCCAGGAACTGCAGAGGTATGACAACCTTTATCAATCATCGAATCATTTTTATGTTTATAGTTTATAGTTCAGATCATTAACTTGAAAAATGTATTATTGTCACTCAAAAAGCCTCTGGGCCAAGAGTTATAGATATGATGTTAAAAAAAGGTCAACAACAACTTAAGACTAAGGAGTTTCTTACTTATAATTTAGCTACATTTACTACACTTAAATAATAGACTTACAGCAAACCCTTATTGATCTGCCTTTACTATCTTGTGTTTGGTAGACTGGGGACTGGAAGTACAGTATCCAAACTACAACACTTCAGTCTTTCACTATAACAGCAACAAGTCATGCAGCACAAGCCAACGTTCCCCCTATCATTGTCGAAACCCACATTAACCAGCAGTTCAGTGACGGCACTAAACCCCTGATAGTGTTTGCTGAGGTTAGTCAAAATTACAGGCCTGTAATAAATGCTGAATTGTGGGCTACTCTGAAAATGGGCCTGTAAAAACATTACAACTGCTGGACAATGGTGCAGGTAAATTACCATAATTCTTGTTCCAAGTGTGCACTCAACTTAAAATCTAAATAAATAAACAAACAGTAAGGTGCCTTTCCAACCTGTGCCCAAATAAATCAGAGATCCATCTTTTACAGGAGCTGATGCTGCTCAAGATGATGGAATCTATTCCAGATATTTCACACAGATTGTAAATGGAAGAAGCAGCTTGAAAGTAAGAGTCAAGAATAAAGATGGAAAAAACAGATTTTCTGTCCAAAAAAATAGTGGCCCCCCATACGTACCTGGATATGTGGTTGACGGTAAATCCTGCTATCAGTATTCGTCAGTTTGAATATACACAGTAGTCAGTATTTCAAGTGTCCTAAAAGCAAAACAATACCCGTTCTTGTCTTAGGACAACTTTGATGAACCACTTCAAATGCTGACATATATATATATATATAGATAGATATAGATATATACAGTATATATACAGTATGTGTGTGTATAAGGGATATTTGTAAGGGATCAACGGTTTGCATTGTTGACAAGTTTACATATGTGCACAGCACAATGTGATCTCCGACCTCTCTCTTTCTCTTTTTGCGTTTGTGTGCATCAATTAAAGCACCGCATTAATACAGAATGGTGACTAAACTGACTGTGCATTAAATGGTTTTACTGCATACCTGCCAGCCAATCAGAATCCAGTATCTAGACAGACCGTGGAATATATGAATACTGGATTCTGAATACCTTTTTAGATTTGATAGCAAACCGTTGATTATCCCTTACATATAAAACAATATTGCCAGTTACATTATATTTTTTGTCAGCAACAATAGTTAAGAATGAAGCCAAAGCAGAATTACACACAAAGCCAATTGTTTGTTCCTGAATTTTTTTAACTAATCAGTTGACTGAATGATTCAACATTTGCGTTACATTTGACCTTAAGCATCCTGAGATGTGGATTTCACAGTGTTTTGAACAAATCAGTTACTCACTCATAAAGATACTTGTATCAACAACAGAAGGCATTACTGAATTAATGCACAAACTGGGACTAAATGTTTTATGAATGGCAACATAGCCATAAAACAACAAAAATGGAGAAAACAATTCAGACAGAATCAAGCAGATTCAAGTGGTTCTCAAACATTTTCTTAACCAGTTCATGGAAATGTACTCAAGTGGTTCCTCTAATTTCAGGTGAAGCGCAGCTGAACCCTCCAAAGCCTCAAGTTTCTGATGAACCACTTGAGGTTGGAAGCTTCACCAGAACAGTCACCGGAGAAAGTTTTGTGGTGACTCTTTCAGGCCCTCCACCAAATTTCCCTCCTAACAGAATCACAGATCTGAGTGCTGAGATCCAGGAGGACACTGTGCTTCTCAGCTGGACAGCTCCTGGTGAGGACCTCGATGAAGGGACAGGTAACACATACAATTACTATACCAGTATTTAAAATACAAGATTCATTTGTTTAACATCCTTAATGACAAAACAGAATTTGTTTTAAAGGTAAATCATGAAACAGTGGATCTTTAATTGTCTTGCATTGTACATTTCTTTTCCTGTAAGCTAAATCCTACAAGATCAGGTGGACCACTGACCTCGATGTGCTTCGAAACAGCTTCAGCAATGGTCATGCAGTCAACACAGCTGCTGTCTCACCTCAGGAGGCCGGATCAGTTGAACACCATCCATTCAATCTCAGTTTACCAATCCCAAATGGCACCACACTTTTCCTTGCAGTTCAGTCACAGGATGAACAAAATGAAAAATCTGAAACCTCCAACATTGCTCAAGCTTCAAAAATCATTCCTGTTCTGAAACCAAGCCCGAACCGGGAATATCAAACCCAGGCATGAATTTGACAGTTCTAGTCATTTCTCTGTGTGTGGTAACTATGGTTATATGCATTATTCTTGCTGTAATGACATGGGCATGGAAACGCAGGAAACTCTCTGCCTAAAGCAACAACTGGCATCAACAATCTGGTGCAGACACATGTCGTTAATCAATACTTATGCCAAATTTGAACATAACTGTATCATTCCAACATCTTTAAAATGTATGAATAAATTAAGTTATGGAATAAATAAAAACATTTATGTACCACAAAAGGCATGTATGAAACACATGTAGAACACTGTTTAGTTAATTTGTCTTTTGCATTTTAATATTTATGCCCTAATTAATCTGTAAAATGTAGATAGATCCAATTTGTAATATATGAATGTTAATATGAATATATTGTACAAAAAAGTGAATAATAAAATAAAAATAAAACTGTCATATTGTAATGTGGAGAGGGAGACGAGAGGCGAGGGGATCCATGCGCAAGCTTTTATTCAAAGGACGAGACAAATACATGGTCAAACAGGCAGGGTCAGAACAACAGCGAACACGTATGTTGGGGCGAGGCACAAGAGTTGTCCGTGAGGCAGGCGTGGGTCAATCAGCGGCGAACATAATCCATGACGTGAGGCAGAGGGGTAATACTTACGACGAGCAAGAGTCCAGAAGGCAGGCGGCAAAACAGACGAAAACGAGGAGGCCAGGCAAGAATACAAAACTAAGGGAACTCAGGAACTAGGGAACACGGGAACTAGGAAACTCAGAAAACTAGGAACAACTATGCAACAGTGCTAGCACTAGGAGAGCGCTAATCGCAACAAAACACAGTACTCCACATATACAACTCCACAATACTCGGTGAGTTACCGAGGGAAAGTCCAGGTCTTAAATAGGGTGCCTGATTGGCCACAGGTGCTGATGCAATCAGCGCGATGGATAGTGGAATATGTAGTCCGGGGTGTAGAGCAACAGTCAGTGTGAAATGACAGAGCGAGAGCGACATTTGTTGGTGAGCGGACCGCAGGTCACCGGCCAGATTCATGACACATATAACGAGTCGTTTTTATTGATGGAGTTTCTTGTTGCTGCTACATGAACATAATAAGGAGCCACTCTGATGTTTTACATTCATCAGCCACAGATCAGCAGCTTAACAATCAGCTTCCTTATTTTTAATTCTTTAATGGGAAACTCTAATTAACAAATCAGTAAGTCATAGCACTCAGTTGAATATGGTAGTTCACTATTAGCTAATTAGTAACTACTATTTTTTTTTTCATATCTCACAGAGAACTACTAAGAACTACTATATACATGTTCATAATTAATGTAAATAACTCAAAATGTATAATTAATTCTAAAGTGAAGATCATGGTAACCCCACTAGTAATGACTGGGGTATTATCAAAACTTAAGATGGAATTACTAATTATTTGGATCTGTATTTTAAAGTGAAGATCATGATAACTAATGTCATTAAAAACTCTTGGTTTTTGTAAGGTTCTGGATAGTAATACTTCCAGTGGCTTTGGTAACAATTGAGTCGTTACTAGTGGGTTACCATGATCTTCACTATAGAAAACAGATCCAAAAAATAGTAATTCTTTCTGAAGTATTTAGTATTACCTGAGTCAGTACTAGTGGGTTACCATGATCTTTAATTTAGAATTAATTATACATTTAGCATCATTCACATTAATTATGAACATGTACATAGTAGTTCTGAGTAGTTGTCTGGGAGATATGAAAAAATAGTAGTTACTGATTAGCTAATAGTGAACTACTACTTTCAACTGAGCACTATTACTTACTGATTCGTTAATCAGAATTTCTTGTTAGTCAATAGTAGTTACTAGAATGTTAATAATGCGTTAGTCATTTGTTCCTGTGTAGTTGACGGAACTGTATTCTAAAGTGTTAACCTTAAATTAAACGTACATGAGGATGAAAACAGAACAGACCATTGTTTGCATGTGTTTTAATTTGTTAGTGAATGGCAAGATAACTATCACAGTGCAGATTATAAAATACTGCATTGCTTCCTGAAAAGTTTACATAATCCTTAAAGGAATAGTTCACCCAAGAATGACGTGTTTTACCTGGACTGAAGTCTTGTGGATTACTTGTGGGTTATTGAGATGTTTTTATCAGCTGTTTGGACTCTCATTCTGACAGCACCCATTCACTGCTTTCACTTTTGAAAACATAGCGGCAGTTGGATGTAATGTGTGATGGCTTTAATATTATGAAAATTGAACATATTGAGCTTGTGTTGAGGAGCATATTTTTGTTTATTTTAAAATGCAATGACTGATGTTTTTTGGAACTTATGTGAATGTTGGTTATACAGCGTGACTGTCACTTCATTTTAGAACCTCTGAACCTGGTCATGGCAGTAATGACAAGGACAGTTCCAAGAAAAATAACAGATAGCATTACATTTTATAGTTGTTTTCGAATACTGTATTATAACTAATGTAATACACATACATTCCGCCTGTAATGGTGGCAAGACAATGGTTCATTTCCTGTTTTCCATTCACTCTTTGAGCCTATATCAGTATGTTGCAACAGGACATCCAGGACTGCTCTAAACAGTCTAGTTGCACAAGTAAACTAAATAAGAGTTCATTGCACACTGAGTCTGAAATTTCAGTCCTAAATTTTCACATGTTAAAAAATAAATACCTCACGTTGTGTCAATGAAGTTTACACACTGCCTCCGAAACTGCGTCTCGCAACACAAAGCACTATAAAGGTCCTTGTACACTAAGTTCATATAAATTAGTGGTCTTCTTTATAATATGTGGCTCCAGTAACAAGCAAAGCATCAAAGTTTACTGACATTCTGAAGTAAACTTTGAATCACCTAGGATAATCCAGCAGCTCCTCTCCTTTCTCTCTATATCTTATAATTGGATGGACCCAATATGTCTCTGCTTGAAGATTCCATTTTGTGTTGTTTTGCAAATTTTTGAGAAGGGTCTAGCTGCAGACATGCACTTGCATTTTCAGACCTGCACTCTTAGACAACTGCACTTCTGCAAGTGATGTCACTTACAGTCTATTTTATTTTTATTTTCTATTGTATTTATATGAGGACACTCAGTGCAGCTCAAGCTGGAGGCTGTGGAGAAGCAGATCCATGAGCTGTTGGAGAAGCAGGCCGAGCTGAGAGAGTGGAGAGCCATGCTGGAATCTTCCCGGGCTGATGCTCACAAGTCTGAGGTAAGTATACAGCATGATGCTAAGACTCCCACCACCTCTACTCCGTGTGTTTCTCTGCACAGGCCCAGTGCACCCAGGGCAAGATTTTCCTAGGTCTCCTTTACTCTGGCGCCATGACACCTCAGACCCTGGGCACAGCACCAGCGGAAGACGCGAGCCAGGCCCCAGGCAAAGACCTCCCTCCCACCGCCGCCTCCTGTCTTCGAGATCTCCAGCCGGAACAACTTCGATCCCCTCCGCGAAACCGAACGTGACGCTGTGATCATCTGAGACTCCATCGTTCGCACCCAAAGCACTTATTATAAATGAAATGATCACAGAGATTTGACGTACTCTGCTTGACTGAAACCTGGCTAAAACCAAATGATTATATTGGTCTAAATGAGTCTCTGCCAAGTTACTGTTACAAGCCCCGTCAGATTGGTCATGGCGGTGGTGTTGCAACAATATATAATGATATTCTCAGTATTACTCAGAAATGAGAAAATAACCAAAACAATCCAAGGTTCTTATTCAGCATAGTGGCTAGATTAACAAACAATCAGACATCACCCGATCTAAATATTCCCTTATATTTTATTAGTAATGACTTTATGAATTTCTTCACTGATAAAATAGATAACATCAGAAATACGCTAACAAATGTAGATCAGCATCTAATACGTCAGCTTCTTTCGCCACACCAAAAGAAAAACTGAACTGAAAAACTTGCCTAACAAGACAATAATTTTTGCTTGTCTAGAAAATCCTTCTTGATTTAAGAATTTTTAGATAATTTGGCTGGAAACAAGACAAAAAATCTAAGTAAGAAAAACATTTTTTGCAGCGTAGCAGAAATACCTTTTCCCAATATTATTAACTCAAAAAATGGCCTCTGGTGAGCTGACGTCTTGATTCCTACGTTTGTCAGACTGGAAGCATTAGCTTTGGCTGTTATGCTCTTTTGGGTAATGGTTGCAGGCTTGAAATCTAGTGGCTGTCCTAGAAAGCTACAGGCAGGTGAGTTTTAATTAGGGTTGGAGTTGAACTCTGCGGGGCTGCAGCTCTCCAGGAACAGAATTCGCCTGAAATAGAGTCTAGAAAAATTAAATTAAATTAAATTAACAAAAAGAATTTAGGAAAAAAAAATGAAACAATTTCATTGAGCCCTATTTATTTAATTTTTGTCTTAGTTTTATTGTAGTTGTGCTTTAGTTTGTTACTTGCAACTAGGTTCTTATTATTAATAACAAAGATAAAACAACCAAAAAATTACATGTCATGATATAAATTGTTATTGTGAAATAAAATTACTATATCATGAAATAAGATTTGGCTTAATTCTTTAAGCCTTTAAGTTCACCAAAATCCTGTGTAGTGGCACTGGCATGTGGTTATTATTTATTTATTTATTTATTTATTTATTTATTTATTTATTTATTTATTTAAAATGGGGAAGAAATGCTTTGTTTTAACAAATAAAATAACTATGATCTCCATTTGAATCTAACTCCATTTGCTATTCAGTTACTTTTCCTGCTGTTCTAAGTTTTTGTTCGTTGTATCGGTTCATTAATAGTATTGTGATATTTAGATATTGTATCGAAGTCAAAATTTTGGTATTGTGACAACACTACTGTGGACTGAATATAATTTCCTATTTATTCAGTTTGTAATAGTCCACCATAGTATTCAGTCATACAATAGACCACTGTAGTACAAAACAAATCCTATCTTTGCTCTAAGATTGTTTTTTCTTTCTTTCTTTCTTTCTTGAAATATCTCCTTTTGCAGCACGTTTAAAACAATCCTAAATACACTGCAAAAAGTAGGACCAACCTGGTTTTTATTATTTTTCTTCATCTTCTGCTTCTTCTTTATAGTAAAGTACGTAGTATTAAAACCATTTAGGTCAGTTTGACTCTCACAATTATAATAATGGTATTTGGAACCCACAACAGTTATTATTTTATGATCACGATTGTGAACAGAATATATGAAGGTCTTATTTTCACTTATCAACTTTCCCCTGGCTGTCCAACGTGCCTAAGCAATGCCAAGGATATCAAGATGATAGCATTCAAATTCTCCCAGGAGTTGGGCCTGTTTGCCGGTTTGATGTAACGTCCGGACATTCCAGGTTGCAAATCGAAATGATGATTTGCCGTTGAGGAACTTGCCATGCATCAGGGGTCGGACAGTCGAATGACTTTGCTCCAACACCATCTTTGCTCTGACACCGTCATTCCTTAGTGGTACATAGCTTAAAAATTTTGAAACAATTCAGAAATCACTTTGGCTTTCAGGCAATGTCGGGTTTGTCTCCTGTATACAAAAATCCTTCTTTTTTTATCTTCTCCTTCAGATGCAGCTTTCGCATTATGGTTTAGAAGTAAATATTAATGACCTTTTTTATGAATTTTTTTTGTAACATTTTCATATCTTTCAGAAACATTTAATCTTCCAAAAACTCACTTCTTTCGATATCTTCAAGCTTGTGAATTTATAAAAAATAGATTCCCTCAATTTCCCCATGCACCTGTTAAACAAGAGATAGATCAAATTTTGGAAATAAAAGTCTCTAAAGGTTTTGTGTCCAATATTTACAAAACCATTTTTTCATTTACTGTACTCTCAGATATTTTGCCGCTGTCAAAAATAAAGCAAATCTGGGAGTCAGATCTTAACCATGCTTTTACAGATAAGAAATGGTCAAAAGCCCTTTGTCGTGTGCATACTTCCTCAGTTTGTGCTCGCCCCTCATTAAAGGCAGGATAGGCAGGATCACGCTGATAGACAAACACCAGAAGTGCTCTCTCTCGCATAGGCTCCACTTCTTCTGTTCTCAGACAGCGTGCGATCAGTTCTCAGTGCTCAAATACACAGACAGTAGTCCAAATGTGAGTATCTCACGTAAATTATATAAGTTATGGCTTAAGTGAATGTAAACAGGTGGGTAAAAACCAAATGTGTCAGTATTACATGCATGTCTTCTGTATTAAAGGGACAGCATAAATAAATACATATCTATCATTAATGTTAATAAATGTATAGCCTACATGTTAATTAAACTTACTGTATCTGAAAAATGAGTTTAATTTGTATTTCTAGCGTATTTGTCTTATTGTACCTCTTTTTCAAAAAAATTGAAAGATTCAATCTTGTGTCGGCGGCAATAGCCTTGTGGACAGTGTGTCGACACATGGTACAGTTGTGCCTCAGGTCTCCCGAGTTTGAACCAAGCCTTATAGACCTTTTCTGATCCCACTCACTTCCTGTCTCATCTCCACTGTCCTATCAATGAAGATGATATATATATATATATATATATATTAGTAATATTAAATGCATATAATCAATATTATTTCCACCAGTAATATTCAATATATCAGCCACCTCTACAAATAATGTTGTTGTTTTTTTTTTGTTTGTTTGTTTTTGTTTTGTTTTTTTTCCATTTGAAGAGTGAGATGTTCCGTTACTGCTTGTGTTTGTAATATGTAATATTTTTGTACTTATCTGGAGTTATTCATTCATTTTGCAGGATCAGTAAAGATTTGTTACTGGAGATACAGTGTGGAAACACAGACCTGTACTGAAGAGGTTAGCTTGTAATGAATTGTTGCCCAGTCAGCTCACCCCGATCACACATTAACAGCTAAAAGTGCAATTAAGTCACTATACCTATGGATTTTAAATGATTTGAATCTTTTTCCATTTGCAAGTGATATATTCCCACCTGTGCATTTACAGATCCCCTGCTAATCATCATATATTTTACAGGTAACAAACCCAAGTAAGGAGGCTTCAGCTTTGTTGTGCCAGTCATGGTAAATACAGGAACATTCTTCATGAAAATGTGCAAGAGAGGCTTACAAGGCATGTAAGGTACCTTTCTTAATTTTCATGGATTTTGGGATATTTATCTTTGGGCAATTGATAATGTTTTATTCCATGTAAAGTAGGAATAAAAAATGGTTGTAAAAATGTTATCTATTTTTAAAGCCTGGTGTCAGTGAAGATGGTGTGGTTTGTGAGAAATGTGAAGGAACATCTCCCAGAATTCTACTACAATGTTGCCCTGATGATTGAAGTAATTCACCTCCTTAGGTGATTCAGATGTGGTCAAAAGTTTACATACACCTTGCTGAATAAATTGCTTCATCAAAGCAGACAATGATTTAATTTCTTTTTTTTGTAATGATTCTACTCCTCTACTCTCTTACTGCTTAAATGATTAACATTAACATAACTTTGGACTGTAACTGTATTGCTTTCACTCAACTGAACCATGTATAATGACTGGATATGTTTTATAATATGTTTTATAACAATTGTTCTTCTGTTTTTTTTTTTTTTTTTTTTTTTTTTCCTTTCCTCAATTAATTTTTTCTGACTTTCCTGCTTCTTTGGAACATTTCCGTTCACACATAGTGTGGAGAGATGGTGTTCTGATATTCATGACATTTAAAGTTTATTGCTGATGGAGAGCTTCTGGGACATTGACAGACTTCCCAGCAAGTTCATCTGGAGTTCTTTTTTTAATTAAGTAATTTATTCAGTCAAACTTGCATTTAAGTTTTTAGAAGAAAACTTTCAGTCCTGTTTAATGTTAGTGCTAGTAAAGGTTTGAGCACTTATGGCCTGGTTTCACAGACAGGGTTTAGACTAAGCCAGGATTAGACCATAGTTCAGTAAGGACATTTAAGTAATTTTCATTAACATGCTTTAGAAAAACATGACTGGGGGGCATCTTGAAATATAAAAAAGGCACTGATATTTTTAAGGATCGGTCTGTGCAAGTTTGTTTAAGTTGAAACAGCTTAGAATTACATTTTAGTCTGGGACTAGGCTTTAGCCTTGTCTGTGAAACCGGGGGTACAATACAGTTTGGTAATTTTTTACAATAAGGTCTCATTTGTTGTACATAGACTGATCAATTTTTGTATTAGGTGTGTGTATGTGTTTTTGTGTTAGTAATCTACAGTAGTCAACATTTGAAGTGGATCAAAAGTTTTCATCAAAGTTGTCCTAAAAATAAAACAATACCCAGTCTTGTCTTAGGACAACTTCGATGAACTTTTTTGATCCACTTCAAATGTTGACTACTGTATACATTATGGAGACCAAAGGACTCCACAAGGGTAGTAATACCAGTAAATTTTGACCTTGTGGACATTTTTGGGTCCCCAATGAGGAAACAGGCTTATAAATCATACAGAATGTTTTATATGATGGCGAGATTAGGTACTTTTGTATGCAAGTATGCAAGTGATTTTGGATTGTTCTCCAGACTCTTACTAATAAGTGAGTTAAAGTGATGTAACTGTGTATCCGCCTGTTAAGTCTGACGTCAGCATCACCTCTTCTGTGACCTCCGGGTCCAAATGGTATATCAGATGACATGAGAAAACAACAAACGGTACTAATTATAATACTACCCTTTAGATCCATACTGAAATCCCAGATAGTCATACAATCAAAATATAAATATAAAGTGTTTGGGACGCTGTGAGCACGGAGACTGTAGTGTACACCATAAATTTGAAGACTTTTAGCTTAAAGGTTTTGTATGAATAAACAGTGCTCATAAACGCCTGCTAAGATAGTATCCTCAAGTCAAATGAGTTGGGGTTTGGACCCGGAAACAGCGTTCAATGGACGCGTTACGTCATCACTTAACAAGCCCATAGTGATGGTTTTCTCTTGTGCATCAGCAAGGTTTTCTATCTTGTCTTTGTGTTGAGTGTAACTATGTAATTAAGAGTTTTTTTTTTTTTTTTTTTTTTTTTAAATAGAGTTTTAAATATACTACATTTCAACTTCATTGTCAGAGATATGTGTACATTGAAATGACATTGAAATATATTTTAGTTCACATTATTTCATATTTCAAAGTACATATAAAATATACTAAAGTCCCAATTAGGTGGTTCAAAAATATCACTCAAAAGTTCACCTAATTGCATTTAATGTAAATTTAAACTGTATAATATTTGAATTACAAATAATATGATTTTAGGTGGTCGAAAACATGTTAACTGACATTAAAGTATATTTTAGTTAATGTTAATTGCTTGTCAGTACATTAGTAGTACACTTTAACTATATTTTAAAGACACTAGAAGCAATTATGAAAGTACATTTTAAAAGGTCCCACTTAAGTGTCCCACTTAAAATCACTCAAAAGTTCCACTTAATGCAATTAATATAACTTTAAAATGTGATACATTTTAAATTAATTACAAATACAATGTACTTAAGCGGCAAAAACATTACAATTAAGTAGCACTTATGTGTGTTCTTTCAAAGTATATTAATTTCGCAATAAGTACACTTTATAAAAGTATACTTAAGTGCACTTCTTTTTCACAAGGGAATGACTGACACAACACATGAAGGTAAGGGTTTACACATATAGAATACCATAGGCCCGGCAGACAACTTGCCTGTATGCTGTCAATATTGATTGTCTTATACCAATGGCATCAAAAACTGTGACTTTATAGGTAGTCGTGACCTAAATATAGGAAACTTGTAACTGATTAACAATCTTTTTAAAGATTGTTTTGATATTAAAATCTTTAATTTACTATTTATTTATACATTCAGCTATTCAGCTCAGAGTAATAAATAATCTCTGCCCTAAATGTACTAATGTCTGCTGGCGAGGTCTATGCTCCTGCCTGAAAAGCATAGACAGCAAGCCTCCAAGCCTGGGTGCACAGTCAAACACTGCACATCAAGTGTGGGAACAAACAGCAAGAATAATTCATTAAAGACTATTTCTCACCTGTCTGTAGATATTCCCGGAAAGACGAGCCCCCATTTGTTAATAAATATCTAGCCGTCCGACTATTCTCAGTCCCTGCATGAGCCCATGGAAAGAATTATGAACATGAAGCCAATTGTATGCTCACAAACTTCTTCCAAGTTTATTGTCTACTACATTAGATTATATAGATCCATTGTCAGGGGTGGTGTTACATATGTGCGTCATACAAAACAAAAGATGTGCCATATAGAAGTAAAACAATTCTGGTAAAGGAATATTTTCTTTCCAGAGGCATCCTGTTATTCAAACTACTAAAATCGAGAGTGTATAGGGAGGGGGAGTACAGTAGATAGGAAGGAGAAAGAACACAGACAGGACAACTCCCAGCAATATTTGGCAGAGAGCGTGATCATTTAACAATAACCACTAATTGTAATAACAAAAATACAATACAGAGCATAACACAAGTGTGCTATGGTGTAAATATCAAATGAGTAAATTAATGTACAATAATTGTTAGATCAGGTCCCCACGCCAGACAATTAGGATCCAGCCCCGGACACCAGATCCCGTCAGAAAATATCAGTCTTTCCGGTAACAGAACAACTAGTCAGCAAGCTGTAGTTACCCCAACCCCACTAACAGCAGGTTTCTGTCAGTTATGAAGCAGACCGATGGAAGCCAGAAAAGAGCAGAAGCAAGAGATAAAGTAATGATGATAAAAAGGAGCAGAGTTTATTAAAAAGTCTTAGTTGCGTATGTTTCAATGCTCAGACTTCGTCTGGAGAACACAAATTCAACAAGTATTGTTATACCAAACTGGTTCACAACAACATCCCATAAACCTTGAGTTTCTATAAACATTCGCTTGTATCTCTTATTCACGAAGACAAACAGCCCTTGAAGCTACACAGTCATAAGACTAAACAACAATGGAAAAAATATATATAAAAAAACAACTATAATATAATATAAATGACTAATCAATTAATTAATCAATAAAATGAATATATAAATGAATATAATGATTATTGTAAATGATTAAATGGAATAATAAAATGATGAAATGATTAATGATTATAAATGAATAAATGAATGAAGAATAAATGAAGAATATATAAAGAGAAAGCAAAACACAACACAGATGTATGGTTGCTCTGAGGCCAAACACACACAGTTTGCATTTGAGGATCGTCAGATCCTTCAAATGCATACTTTTAGTAAGTCTCACCACCCTTTCTCACTCACAGTCTGTCAGGAAGGAGAGAAAACAGAACATTATCATTATCATAATTAGTATCATACATTAGATATTATTTAAATATTAAGACAGGCCATGGCATGAGTGCTGCTGTGTAGCCCTTTTTAGATAAGTAAAACTTTAGCTAATAACAAACTATTTTTAGACATAACACTTATTAGTAGACATAACATTAATGAAATGTGAAATGAAAGTATCCAAACATGTAAATTGCACATTGGCAGTTTTCTAGCAAAGTAACAAGCTGTGGACACTGAATGTCTTGCCTGAGGTAAAGTTAATCCTGTTTTACTGCCATTATTCTGCGGTTACAAAACTGATTGCGATTTAAATGAGACAAGATATTCCTTCACGTTTAATTCGCGTTAAAGAGAATTAGAAAAGAGAAAGGAATGATCACATTAACTCGCTCTCCGTGCTGCTGCTTGTACTGACAGCGGTCTGTCACTGAAAACACCCCTAAAAAACATTTAAAACACCAAAACTGCACTTGTGTCTGGGCAAAGGCTGCTGTTGTAAAGAAGAAGCAGAGCGGGAAATAAATGACATATTTTCAAATGTTCGGTTATCCACCAATAGGAATGCGGGAAAAATGAACGAATCGGCTGAGATGTGGACTGCCACAAACCTGCCACACGTTATTTGTGTTTTTTCAAGTAAAAGCCAAATGTTAACCGTAAGTTACCATATTCTACGGTGTGCCATAGCCAAGCCATATATGGCTCTCAGTTGTGTGCTGTCATCTGGGCCATATACCTCAATACAAATAGTCGTCCAAAAGAAAATTCCCTCCAATTCTAAAGTCATGCCAAAGGTTCTTTCTATCTGGGAAAATCAGTTTTTATCAAATCATAGTCTATATATAAAATGAATAAATATGTGAAATATATTTAACTTAAATAGCCTAATTAACAGATTAACAAAACGAAAGGAAAAGACTGAGTGACATATGCTGCTGAGTTTGGTTCATGTTTGTGTGGCGCAGTGCTCTACGAAAGTTCACGGAAAGAAAAACTAGATGACAGAAATAAAAGTAAACACACTGCAGTTTCGAATGATCTGTATGACCAAAAATTACTGAGTATTTTTATTTAAATATTAAAGTGTTTGGGACGCTGTGAGCACGGAGACTGTAGTGTACACCATAAATTTGAAGACTTTTAGCTTAAAGGTTTTGTATGAATAAACAGTGCTCATAAACGCCTGCTAAGATAGTATCCTCAAGTCAAATGAGTTGGGGTTTGGACCCGGAAACAGCGTTCAATGGACGCGTTACGTCATCACTTAACAAGCCCATAGTGATGGTTTTCTCTTGTGCATCAGCAAGGTTTTCTATCTTGTCTTTGTGTTGAGTGTAACTGTAATTAAGAGTTTTTTTTTTTTTTTTTTTTTAAATAGAGTTTTAAATATACTACATTTCAACTTCATTGTCAGAGATATGTGTACATTGAAATGACATTGAAATATATTTTAGTTCACATTATTTCATATTTCAAAGTACATATAAAATATACTAAAGTCCCAATTAGGTGGTTCAAAAATATCACTCAAAAGTTCACCTAATTGCATTTAATGTAAATTTAAACTGTATAATATTTGAATTACAAATAATATGATTTTAGGTGGTCGAAAACATGTTAACTGACATTAAAGTATATTTTAGTTAATGTTAATTGCTTGTCAGTACATTAGTAGTACACTTTAACTATATTTTAAAGACACTAGAAGCAATTATGAAAGTACATTTTAAAAGGTCCCACTTAAGTGTCCCACTTAAAATCACTCAAAAGTTCCACTTAATGCAATTAATATAACTTTAAAATGTGATACATTTTAAATTAATTACAAATACAATGTACTTAAGCGGCAAAAACATTACAATTAAGTAGCACTTATGTGTGTTCTTTCAAAGTATATTAATTTCGCAATAAGTACACTTTATAAAAGTATACTTAAGTGCACTTCTTTTTCACAAGGGAATGACTGACACAACACATGAAGGTAAGGGTTTACACATATAGAATACCATAGGCCCGGCAGACAACTTGCCTGTATGCTGTCAATATTGATTGTCTTATACCAATGGCATCAAAAACTGTGACTTTATAGGTAGTCGTGACCTAAATATAGGAAACTTGTAACTGATTAACAATCTTTTTAAAGATTGTTTTGATATTAAAATCTTTAATTTACTATTTATTTATACATTCAGCTATTCAGCTCAGAGTAATAAATAATCTCTGCCCTAAATGTACTAATGTCTGCTGGCGAGGTCTATGCTCCTGCCTGAAAAGCATAGACAGCAAGCCTCCAAGCCTGGGTGCACAGTCAAACACTGCACATCAAGTGTGGGAACAAACAGCAAGAATAATTCATTAAAGACTATTTCTCACCTGTCTGTAGATATTCCCGGAAAGACGAGCCCCCATTTGTTAATAAATATCTAGCCGTCCGACTATTCTCAGTCCCTGCATGAGCCCATGGAAAGAATTATGAACATGAAGCCAATTGTATGCTCACAAACTTCTTCCAAGTTTATTGTCTACTACATTAGATTATATAGATCCATTGTCAGGGGTGGTGTTACATATGTGCGTCATACAAAACAAAAGATGTGCCATATAGAAGTAAAACAATTCTGGTAAAGGAATATTTTCTTTCCAGAGGCATCCTGTTATTCAAACTACTAAAATCGAGAGTGTATAGGGAGGGGGAGTACAGTAGATAGGAAGGAGAAAGAACACAGACAGGACAACTCCCAGCAATATTTGGCAGAGAGCGTGATCATTTAACAATAACCACTAATTGTAATAACAAAAATACAATACAGAGCATAACACAAGTGTGCTATGGTGTAAATATCAAATGAGTAAATTAATGTACAATAATTGTTAGATCAGGTCCCCACGCCAGACAATTAGGATCCAGCCCCGGACACCAGATCCCGTCAGAAAATATCAGTCTTTCCGGTAACAGAACAACTAGTCAGCAAGCTGTAGTTACCCCAACCCCACTAACAGCAGGTTTCTGTCAGTTATGAAGCAGACCGATGGAAGCCAGAAAAGAGCAGAAGCAAGAGATAAAGTAATGATGATAAAAAGGAGCAGAGTTTATTAAAAAGTCTTAGTTGCGTATGTTTCAATGCTCAGACTTCGTCTGGAGAACACAAATTCAACAAGTATTGTTATACCAAACTGGTTCACAACAACATCCCATAAACCTTGAGTTTCTATAAACATTCGCTTGTATCTCTTATTCACGAAGACAAACAGCCCTTGAAGCTACACAGTCATAAGACTAAACAACAATGGAAAAAATATATATAAAAAAACAACTATAATATAATATAAATGACTAATCAATTAATTAATCAATAAAATGAATATATAAATGAATATAATGATTATTGTAAATGATTAAATGGAATAATAAAATGATGAAATGATTAATGATTATAAATGAATAAATGAATGAAGAATAAATGAAGAATATATAAAGAGAAAGCAAAACACAACACAGATGTATGGTTGCTCTGAGGCCAAACACACACAGTTTGCATTTGAGGATCGTCAGATCCTTCAAATGCATACTTTTAGTAAGTCTCACCACCCTTTCTCACTCACAGTCTGTCAGGAAGGAGAGAAAACAGAACATTATCATTATCATAATTAGTATCATACATTAGATATTATTTAAATATTAAGACAGGCCATGGCATGAGTGCTGCTGTGTAGCCCTTTTTAGATAAGTAAAACTTTAGCTAATAACAAACTATTTTTAGACATAACACTTATTAGTAGACATAACATTAATGAAATGTGAAATGAAAGTATCCAAACATGTAAATTGCACATTGGCAGTTTTCTAGCAAAGTAACAAGCTGTGGACACTGAATGTCTTGCCTGAGGTAAAGTTAATCCTGTTTTACTGCCATTATTCTGCGGTTACAAAACTGATTGCGATTTAAATGAGACAAGATATTCCTTCACGTTTAATTCGCGTTAAAGAGAATTAGAAAAGAGAAAGGAATGATCACATTAACTCGCTCTCCGTGCTGCTGCTTGTACTGACAGCGGTCTGTCACTGAAAACACCCCTAAAAAACATTTAAAACACCAAAACTGCACTTGTGTCTGGGCAAAGGCTGCTGTTGTAAAGAAGAAGCAGAGCGGGAAATAAATGACATATTTTCAAATGTTCGGTTATCCACCAATAGGAATGCGGGAAAAATGAACGAATCGGCTGAGATGTGGACTGCCACAAACCTGCCACACGTTATTTGTGTTTTTTCAAGTAAAAGCCAAATGTTAACCGTAAGTTACCATATTCTACGGTGTGCCATAGCCAAGCCATATATGGCTCTCAGTTGTGTGCTGTCATCTGGGCCATATACCTCAATACAAATAGTCGTCCAAAAGAAAATTCCCTCCAATTCTAAAGTCATGCCAAAGGTTCTTTCTATCTGGGAAAATCAGTTTTTATCAAATCATAGTCTATATATAAAATGAATAAATATGTGAAATATATTTAACTTAAATAGCCTAATTAACAGATTAACAAAACGAAAGGAAAAGACTGAGTGACATATGCTGCTGAGTTTGGTTCATGTTTGTGTGGCGCAGTGCTCTACGAAAGTTCACGGAAAGAAAAACTAGATGACAGAAATAAAAGTAAACACACTGCAGTTTCGAATGATCTGTATGACCAAAAATTACTGAGTATTTTTATTTAAATATTAAAGTGTTTGGGACGCTGTGAGCACGGAGACTGTAGTGTACACCATAAATTTGAAGACTTTTAGCTTAAAGGTTTTGTATGAATAAACAGTGCTCATAAACGCCTGCTAAGATAGTATCCTCAAGTCAAATGAGTTGGGGTTTGGACCCGGAAACAGCGGTCAATGGACGCGTTACGTCATCACTTAACAAGCCCATAGTGATGGTTTTCTCTTGTGCATCAGCAAGGTTTTCTATCTTGTCTTTGTGTTGAGTGTAACTGTAATTAAGAGTTTTTTTAAATAGAGTTTTAAATATACTACATTTCAACTTCATTGTCAGAGATATGTGTACATTGAAATGACATTGAAATATATTTTAGTTCACATTATTTCATATTTCAAAGTACATATAAAATATACTAAAGTCCCAATTAGGTGGTTCAAAAATATCACTCAAAAGTTCACCTAATTGCATTTAATGTAAATTTAAACTGTATAATATTTGAATTACAAATAATATGATTTTAGGTGGTCGAAAACATGTTAACTGACATTAAAGTATATTTTAGTTAATGTTAATTGCTTGTCAGTACATTAGTAGTACACTTTAACTATATTTTAAAGACACTAGAAGCAATTATGAAAGTACATTTTAAAAGGTCCCACTTAAGTGTCCCACTTAAAATCACTCAAAAGTTCCACTTAATGCAATTAATATAACTTTAAAATGTGATACATTTTAAATTAATTACAAATACAATGTACTTAAGCGGCAAAAACATTACAATTAAGTAGCACTTATGTGTGTTCTTTCAAAGTATATTAATTTCGCAATAAGTACACTTTATAAAAGTATACTTAAGTGCACTTCTTTTTCACAAGGGAATGACTGACACAACACATGAAGGTAAGGGTTTACACATATAGAATACCATAGGCCCGGCAGACAACTTGCCTGTATGCTGTCAATATTGATTGTCTTATACCAATGGCATCAAAAACTGTGACTTTATAGGTAGTCGTGACCTAAATATAGGAAACTTGTAACTGATTAACAATCTTTTTAAAGATTGTTTTGATATTAAAATCTTTAATTTACTATTTATTTATACATTCAGCTATTCAGCTCAGAGTAATAAATAATCTCTGCCCTAAATGTACTAATGTCTGCTGGCGAGGTCTATGCTCCTGCCTGAAAAGCATAGACAGCAAGCCTCCAAGCCTGGGTGCACAGTCAAACACTGCACATCAAGTGTGGGAACAAACAGCAAGAATAATTCATTAAAGACTATTTCTCACCTGTCTGTAGATATTCCCGGAAAGACGAGCCCCCATTTGTTAATAAATATCTAGCCGTCCGACTATTCTCAGTCCCTGCATGAGCCCATGGAAAGAATTATGAACATGAAGCCAATTGTATGCTCACAAACTTCTTCCAAGTTTATTGTCTACTACATTAGATTATATAGATCCATTGTCAGGGGTGGTGTTACATATGTGCGTCATACAAAACAAAAGATGTGCCATATAGAAGTAAAACAATTCTGGTAAAGGAATATTTTCTTTCCAGAGGCATCCTGTTATTCAAACTACTAAAATCGAGAGTGTATAGGGAGGGGGAGTACAGTAGATAGGAAGGAGAAAGAACACAGACAGGACAACTCCCAGCAATATTTGGCAGAGAGCGTGATCATTTAACAATAACCACTAATTGTAATAACAAAAATACAATACAGAGCATAACACAAGTGTGCTATGGTGTAAATATCAAATGAGTAAATTAATGTACAATAATTGTTAGATCAGGTCCCCACGCCAGACAATTAGGATCCAGCCCCGGACACCAGATCCCGTCAGAAAATATCAGTCTTTCCGGTAACAGAACAACTAGTCAGCAAGCTGTAGTTACCCCAACCCCACTAACAGCAGGTTTCTGTCAGTTATGAAGCAGACCGATGGAAGCCAGAAAAGAGCAGAAGCAAGAGATAAAGTAATGATGATAAAAAGGAGCAGAGTTTATTAAAAAGTCTTAGTTGCGTATGTTTCAATGCTCAGACTTCGTCTGGAGAACACAAATTCAACAAGTATTGTTATACCAAACTGGTTCACAACAACATCCCATAAACCTTGAGTTTCTATAAACATTCGCTTGTATCTCTTATTCACGAAGACAAACAGCCCTTGAAGCTACACAGTCATAAGACTAAACAACAATGGAAAAAATATATATAAAAAAACAACTATAATATAATATAAATGACTAATCAATTAATTAATCAATAAAATGAATATATAAATGAATATAATGATTATTGTAAATGATTAAATGGAATAATAAAATGATGAAATGATTAATGATTATAAATGAATAAATGAATGAAGAATAAATGAAGAATATATAAAGAGAAAGCAAAACACAACACAGATGTATGGTTGCTCTGAGGCCAAACACACACAGTTTGCATTTGAGGATCGTCAGATCCTTCAAATGCATACTTTTAGTAAGTCTCACCACCCTTTCTCACTCACAGTCTGTCAGGAAGGAGAGAAAACAGAACATTATCATTATCATAATTAGTATCATACATTAGATATTATTTAAATATTAAGACAGGCCATGGCATGAGTGCTGCTGTGTAGCCCTTTTTAGATAAGTAAAACTTTAGCTAATAACAAACTATTTTTAGACATAACACTTATTAGTAGACATAACATTAATGAAATGTGAAATGAAAGTATCCAAACATGTAAATTGCACATTGGCAGTTTTCTAGCAAAGTAACAAGCTGTGGACACTGAATGTCTTGCCTGAGGTAAAGTTAATCCTGTTTTACTGCCATTATTCTGCGGTTACAAAACTGATTGCGATTTAAATGAGACAAGATATTCCTTCACGTTTAATTCGCGTTAAAGAGAATTAGAAAAGAGAAAGGAATGATCACATTAACTCGCTCTCCGTGCTGCTGCTTGTACTGACAGCGGTCTGTCACTGAAAACACCCCTAAAAAACATTTAAAACACCAAAACTGCACTTGTGTCTGGGCAAAGGCTGCTGTTGTAAAGAAGAAGCAGAGCGGGAAATAAATGACATATTTTCAAATGTTCGGTTATCCACCAATAGGAATGCGGGAAAAATGAACGAATCGGCTGAGATGTGGACTGCCACAAACCTGCCACACGTTATTTGTGTTTTTTCAAGTAAAAGCCAAATGTTAACCGTAAGTTACCATATTCTACGGTGTGCCATAGCCAAGCCATATATGGCTCTCAGTTGTGTGCTGTCATCTGGGCCATATACCTCAATACAAATAGTCGTCCAAAAGAAAATTCCCTCCAATTCTAAAGTCATGCCAAAGGTTCTTTCTATCTGGGAAAATCAGTTTTTATCAAATCATAGTCTATATATAAAATGAATAAATATGTGAAATATATTTAACTTAAATAGCCTAATTAACAGATTAACAAAACGAAAGGAAAAGACTGAGTGACATATGCTGCTGAGTTTGGTTCATGTTTGTGTGGCGCAGTGCTCTACGAAAGTTCACGGAAAGAAAAACTAGATGACAGAAATAAAAGTAAACACACTGCAGTTTCGAATGATCTGTATGACCAAAAATTACTGAGTATTTTTATTGTTATTTGTTTCTGCTGTTCGATTGCGCCGGCGCCTAACGTACATACAGCATTGCAAACGTCCTATAATTACTGCCTCAATTTGGCGTGGCATGGAGGTGATCATTCTGTGGCACTGCTGTGGTATGGAAGCCCAGGTTTTTTTTGACAGTGGCCTTCAGCTCATCTGCATTTTTTGTCTTTTGTTTCTCATTTTCCTCTTGACAGTATCCCATAGACTCTCTATGGGGTTCAGGTCTAGTGAGTTTGCTGGCCAGTCAAGCACACCAACACCATGGTAATTTAAAGTACCATTGCATTAGAGCACGTAGCTCGAATCGGAATTGTAAAGGGACATTAATTTGCATAGCAGAATCAGAATCAAAACTCATGTAATTTGTGCACAAGAGTTTTATTAACGAAGGACTAACACATAACTAATCTAAACAAACATAAAATCACTCATACATGGGAGAAGGGTCAGTGCACTCTAAAAAACGCTGGGTTGTTTTTTCAACCCAAATGCTGGGTTGAGACCGCTGGGTAAGAAAGTTGGGTTAATTTAACCCAATTTTGGGTTAAAACTGGTCTTAATTTATAACCCAGCGGTGCTGGGTTAGGAACGCGGACTCGAGAGAGAGCAGGCACGTCGTGTCCACCGTACGTCAAAAAGTGCGAGAAGCGGCCATTTTCTCAGCGTCTGAAGATGGAAGCGAGTGAAGGACGATTTTCGGAAAGTAAAGATTAAAAAATGTAAAATCATCATTCATTATGTGTGTCCGGGAGTATTTTAAGACTTGGAACGCGGGAAAAGTCGGAAAAGAGCTTTTATTGTAAAATACGCTGACGCCGTTTTCGCCTCAGAAATAGTCTTAACGGCCTCTTCTACTGAACGGAAGAGATAGCTTTAATACAATGTCTGTGAGTTTCATATGTCATATTTACACAAGATTTAGGTGTTAATAGAAGGTTATTAACCGATTTACATGTTAATTCGTAAACCTTTTTTCCCCGCGATTAAACTGAAAGTAGTTTCCTAAAGAAAACGGCGTCGTGTAATGAAGACTAGCTTAATTATTGTAAGGCTCATTAAGTTTTAATTGTTAAAAGTAATGTTTTGCATGTAATATTTCAGACTTGTTGAGCTTCGAGTCTTCATTGTGCCTGCGCTGGGAGTTAACGACACGGAAGACCGCGTGTGAGAGGAGGCGATCGGCTCGGCTTCTTCAGAAGAGACGGAAAGACGGTATAAGGCAAGTAATGGTCATAATTCCGTATAATATCACCTTTTTTGACTATTAGTAAAAGAATGGTTGCATTTTTTTAGAGATTGAAAGCCAGATACATAGGACAGCTTCATTTTTTTCAGGATTAATGCGAGTGATTTTTAGAAAATACATGTTTCTGTTGTCTTCTGCCTGTTTACTTCACATTGTGATACAACAACAGTATGATGACTTGTTCACATTTTATTAAACCAATGATGTCCGTTTTTTGCAGAACTTAACTTTGAGGCTAACACCACAGAAGCCTACTTGTGTGAGGAGGCGATTTTTCTGAGCTTTAGAAAAGAGGGAAAGGTGATTTAAGGCAAGGAAAGGTAATAATTTAATGTTATATTTTATTTAATTAATTAATTTATTTATTTGTCTAAGAGTAAAAATATGTTTTATGTAGATATTCAAAGCCAGAATCAGGATAGATTCATTCTTTTTGATTGATATGAGCTATTTGTAGAAAATAAACATTTCCATTGTCTTCTGCCTGTTTACTTAATATTTTGATGCAAAAATAGTATGATTACTTGTTCACATTTTAATTAAATAATTGATGTGCATATTTTTCATTGCAGAACTCAAAACAGCTCTGGAGTTAACGGCACGGAAGGCCGCGTGAGAGAGGAGGCGATCTCCTCAGCTTCTTCAGAAGAGAGGGAAAGACCGTAAAAGGCAAGTAAAGGTCATAATGTCATAATTCCATATTATATATTTTTTTGATTAGTAGTAAAAGAATGTTTACTTTTTTGTAGATGTTGAAAGCCGGAGACATAGGAGAGCTTCATTCTTTCAGGATTGATGTGAGTTATTTTTGAAAATACATGTTTCTGTTGTCTTCTGCCTGTTTGCTTCACATTTTGAACAGTGATGACTTGTTCACATTTTATTTAAACCATTGGTGTCTGTGTTTTTCATTGCAGAACTCAAACCAACTTTGGAGTTAACAACACAGAAGCCTATTTGTGTGAGGAGGTGATTTTCTCAGCTGCTTCATAAGAGAGGGAAAGGCGGTTTAAGGCAAGTAATGGTCATAATTTTTTTTTTGTTTGTTTGTAAAAAAATGTTTTATGTAGAGGTTAAAAGGCCAGAGACATAAGAGAGCTTCATTCTTTTAAGATTGATGGGAATTATGTTTTAGAAAATAAATGTTACCAATGTCTGCTACTGTAGTATTCTAAAGCACTGTGGTAGACAAAGACAATAAACAACCACACAATATGGTTGAAATAATAAAACCGTCTAGTTACCCATCCTTACAGAATTGAATGCACCTCTGTTTGAAAATGGTTACATTTGAACTAAATGTTTTCTTTTTTAAATGTTTTTCTATTTTAGGCCACTCATGAAGAGCAGGTGGTGACTGGGATGAATGCTGGACAAAGAGGAGAAATGATCTTCCCCCAAACTGATGCAACGGTGGTTTTAAAGGAGGAGGCCACCCTGGATAATGTCAAAGATGTTGCACACCTTGGCTGAGCTGATGGGACTTCATGACTACATCAATTATCTTAAAGAAATTAAGGAAATTGGCAGTGATGCATTTTCTGTATGCAGTCATGGACTATGAAACAAACCGTAAATGTCAAATGCTCATTCTGTGTTGTTCAGTAGAAATGTTCACATTCATTCATACACATACTCACAATACTTCACACATTTGCTTGTGTTAAATGTTATAATGTCAGTGTTAATGTTGTGGTTTTATTTTTAGTTTGTGTTTAAAAGAAAAAAGAAGAAAGAAACTATTAACTAATTGTACAATTATTGGAAAGTAGTGTTTTTTGTACAGTAGTTTTATACAATATACAGAATTTACCAGACAAAATAGTCAGCAGATGTTCAGTGCTTCATTTATAAACTCTGTACCTGCTAATGCCATATTTTTTCTACATTTCTTTTCACATGCATGTTATTTTTGAATGTTTTCTCTTGTTGTAGTTTTTAATAAACATTTATCTTTTGATAGTCATTCTGTGTGTGTTAAAGTGATTTTATAATGATCAAGATTTGTAGATTTAATGCCTAGCTCAATTCTGGGTATATTTTAGCCTAGCAGTGTAGTAATTTCAAACCATAAAAAAAGCAACCCAGCATGCTGGGTCAATCATTCAACCCAAATTGCTGGGTCAAAACAACCCAGCGCTGGGTTTGTCCCTTTTTTACCCAGCGCTGGGTTGCCAAAATAACCCAAATTGGGTTGTTTTTAACCCAGCATTTTTTAGAGTGTGAGAAGCAGTTAGAGAGAGAGACAAGGAAATGAAGCTATGAAAAGAGTTAGTTAACCACCAGTAAACCATCAGTGCTGTCTACAGCTTATACTAAACCTCTGTTTTGTTTAGTTAAATGTACGATACTTGCATTGCCTTGGTCGTTGAACAAGTGTCCAAATGCAGTCTCAGGCGAAAGTCTTGATGGTTTGGAGCAGTGGTGGTTTTGGAATTGCAATCACATACTTCCGGGTCTGAAGAGTGATGAATTCCAAAGATGTTCTGACTCAATGGTGACTGGGAGTTTCTTCCCATGTGAAAGGTGAAGAAGAACCAAGAGCTGAGAGGGACCCAGCTGAAGTCCTGTGATCTTTGGGGAATGGAAAGACAAGGCCGCAAGGCCTGGCGCACACTTAGGGAAGTCCTGAAGGGTTCTAGCTCATCTTCTTAGGTTCTCCAAGAACCACTGACTGACTGAGGTCATGAAGATGAATTCCAGGGTTAAGTGGAACTGTCTGGCTCTTTGTGGTCGAGAGCCACAGCTCTGTATGTTGGGCCTGTCGGGCCCACCGGGCACACCCTGTGCCGGCTCAGGCTCCCCGTGGGTTCCTCCACACAGGCAGCAATCAGAAGATGTTGCAGAGAAGTGAAGAGAGTGAAGAGAAGGAAGAAGGAGGCGGTCAATCGTTTGCCTTTAAGCTCTCTGGAGGCTGCGCCTCCAGGAGGTCCACGAACCAATGGTAACTTTCACCTTTGGAGGGAAAGTTTACGACTCTTTGTCTGTGAGCATGGTATTTTGCATATGTAATTCGATTGGGTGTTGATGCAAAAACCACTAAGGTTTCTTAAAACACTAATATGTTGCATAGGTATCAACATCTAATTTACACCATCTTTTAGATCATCAACATACGAATTAAAAGAGTCCAAACATGGCATAGGTGGGTTATACAACTAGTCATCTATCATAACGCATGCATAAAACAGTAGAAAGACACATATAAATACAACAGACAAAATTAAAATACAATGCAGTAATACTGTACACAATGACCTGGGCTATGTGTGATAGGAAGGTCAAAGAAAGGTTTGTCTGTGAATGAATAGGAAAGAGTCTATTTCTATAGGCATTGTGTCTTTCCTATGGCAAATGTAGCATGGGCAGATGTGCATTCCTCTGGGCAATAATACCTCTAATCAGATCGTTGTCCTGGCAACTGAGCCCTTTTGGGGTGTTAGTTGCTTTGGGGGGCTTGTCTCCAGAGCTCCAGCATATAGCTGGCCTGTTGTGTTTAAAGACTATTTGTTAAATGTAACAATTAATGCATGTCTGATTGGTCCAGACGCTACAACAGTGTAGATAATAAATGAATATAATAAAAGGAAAAAGCAGATCTTGGTATGTGTGTATGTCTTAGATTTCAGAAATTCCACTAAACATCCTTCACTTTGCAAAAAAGAGTGGCAACTTCGATTCAAATCAATCGGTTTCTTCTGTACCATTTGCCCCATTGTTTTAGATGGCACTTTTCCTTTCAACTTCTTTGTTCCTCTTAAAGGTCCCATATTGCCCAAACTGAAATTTCCTGGCTTTTTTCATGATAACTAGGGGCTATGTAACTACCATATAAGTTTCAAAACAGTCAATCCTCAGTAAAATGCACACAGCCTGCATAAAGTAACTGTGCCTTCCATAAAAATGTGACGTCTGAACTACTTAGTCACCGCCTTTAGTCACCACCCCGAGCACAAACCACCATTCCACCCTCCTTTTGCCAGATTCACAGACAACATCGCATCCATGCCATTGCTGAGCAACAACAACATGGAAACAAGTCGAGAAAACGCTGTTCAGTTGATGGATGTCAGGAAGCTACATCATTGTACAGGCTTCCGAACAACAATAATATAAGAAACCAGTGGCATGTCAGTTTCAGCCTCTTTCACACAGCGATTCTGGAAAATGCACGGATAATGTGTCCCATGACTTGTTCCGGAATTGCTTAATTTGGTTCATTCACACAGTGATTTTCCAGAATCTGTGCATGCTTTGCACACAACCCGTAAAGATCCTGTAAAGACATGTGACGTATAATGCGATGCATACGTTGCACTAAACTGTAACTAAACTGGTGAATGATCTGCACTTCAGCGTGGTGAGGAACTCCCTGATCGCTGCTTCATTTCAGTTTGCACATATTTTTTCGTCATGAAGAGTCACACAATAACATGCATCATCACTACAACACAGCCTTTATGGCACTGGTTCTGGTATGGAGATAAAATGATGCCATAAAGTTCCCCTTCGGGAACTCGAGCCATGTCGAAAACGCTATGGGAACGCCTCCAGCGTGACCGCGCTCTGAACACGTGTGAAATCAGACCAATGGAAGAGCGAGACGTCACAGGCGGGTGACGTCACAGACCAGGAAGCATAAAAGCACGTGCGCCAGAACGAACGACAGCTTCTGTCTTTTAGCAGCGCTCTATGTGTGTCTCTGTTTTTGTGCCTTTGGTTGCTAGTTTGCACCACTTTCTTTTTGCACAAAATGTCTAAAAAAGCTAGTAAGACCAAGCATTTAGACGAGCCACGTTTTAGAGCGTGTGTTCCTCCTTGCCCTCATTTCATTACGGGTAAGGATACACACGCTCTATGCGTGGTTTGTCTGGGAGCGGAGCACGCGGCAACAGCCCTCGAGGGGGCTGATTGCCCACATTGTGTGCAGATGAGTCTGCACACACTCCGCTCCCGGAAGGCTCTCTTCCAGCTGGGAGCCTTCAGCAGCGTTCCCCGCGGATCTGGTCCCGCTTCCGCCGAGGCGGGGCGGCGGCTGCATTCGTGGGGTTCGCAGCTGGATCTAGCGGAGGGTATGGAGACGGGTAACCCCCTATCTCCTGCCTCACCCGCTAGATCCCCAGCCTGTCCTCTGGGTGCGGAAGCCCGCGCTGCGGATTCTTCCCCCCGGGGGACGGGCTCGACACTCCCCATATCTTTCTCTGAGGAGGTTGATGTGGAGAGTGTCGAAGATGTACAAGCACCTGTGTTTCCCCAATATGAGGAGCTGCTGGAGGTGGTGACTCGTGCGGTGGCCAAGCTCAATATCGATTGGCCCCCCGAGTCAGTGGTTGAACCGCAGAGAAGCAAATTAGACGAGAGGTTTCTGCGGTCTCGCCCACCTTCAGCACGCCGGAGCCTTCCGTTTTTTCCCGATCTCCACACTGAGGTGTCGAGATCGTGGAATAACCCTTTCTCGTCCCGCTTGTTCATTCCCGCCTCCTATAACTACGGTCATGTGGGCGGGTTGGATGAGCGGGGGTACAGAGCGATGCCCCGGGTGGAACAGACGCTTGCCAGCTATCTGTCCCCCGCCGCGGCATCGTCTCTGAAGGCTCCGGTCTTGCCCTCCAAGCCGCTGCGAGTCACCTCAGCGCTGGTGGGCAAGGGGTACGCGGCCGCGGGTCAGGCTGGTGCGTGTCTGCACACCATGTCGGTGTTACAGGCGTACCAGGCTGACCTGCTTAAGGAGTTGGATGAAGGTGCGGAGATCAGGGATTGTGATATCTCTGAGCTCCGGAGGACCGCTGATTTGTCTCTCCGTGCCACTAAGGAGACCGCCCGTGCCATCAGGCGGTCTATGGCTTCCCTTGTGGCTGCGGAGAGACATCTCTGGTTGACCCTGTCCGATATGAGAGAAAAGGACAGGGTCTTCCTCCTGGACGCCCCGCTTTCGCCTTCTGGCCTGTTCGGCGACGCAGTCAGCGCTGTCGTCGACAGGTACCAGGAGGCACGTAAGCAAGCGGCGGCGTTCCAGCGGTTCCTCCCTCGCCGCCGTCCAGCTCACGAGGCTGCTGAGCTGGAGCAGCCTCGTCCGCGTACCAGCTCCTCTTACCGGGAAACGCAAAAACAGAGCGTCGCCACCCGCACTCCTCCCCATCGAAGGCGGGTGCGCAGACGCTCTAGGTCGGGGGCCCCCAGGACGAAGCCCGATCTGCGGGTCGTGCTTCAGTCTAGGAGGTCCTCGGCCAAGCGGCCCTGATGGTGTGGGGCCGCTGAGGGTAGCCCCATCAGGGGAGTTCCGGGGTGCACCGCATTATTCGGTGTCCGGCTCCCCCCTGTGCCCTCGGGAGGCTGTCTTGCTCACCCTGCCGGTGATTCAGGGCGCAGCAGCCTCCGGCGAGCTTTCCCCTCAGTCTTTTCCGGCCAGAGACGTTCCAGAGCTGGGGGGCTCGCCACCCCTGCAGGGGTCTCAGGGTCCGCTAGATCAGGTGCTTCCTGCCGGGCAACCGTTACAGGACACCGGTCTAGCGACCCGTGTTACACCAGAGGCCAGTCTCGAGAGGCTGGTTCCCTTAGTAGATCATTTGGCAGCGTGGAAACTACTGCCCAATGTTTCTGCTTGGGTCCTGCACACTGTAGAGCGAGGTTATCGCATTCAGTTCGGCGCTCCACCTCCGCCGTTCAACGGGGTCTTTCCCACTTTGGTGGGCCCCGAGCAGGGTCTGGTAATGGAACAGGAAGTAGCTACTCTCCTGAGGAAGGAGGCCATCGAGGTGGTCCCTCCTCAGTCCAGAGAGTCCGGGTTCTACAGCCGGTACTTCATTGTTCCCAAGAAGGATGGGGGCCTGCGTCCTATTTTGGATCTTCGCCTCCTGAACCGCTCAGTCTTGCGGCTGAAGTTCAGGATGCTGACTGTAAGACAGGTCGTGTCTCAAATCAGGTCCGAGGACTGGTTTGTCACGATAGATCTAAAAGACGCGTATTTCCACGTCTCCATCCTTCCTCAACACAGGAAGTTCCTGAGGTTTGCTTTCAGGGGCGAAGCTTACCAATATCGGGTTCTTCCTTTCGGCCTAGCACTCTCCCCCCGCACTTTCACGAAGTGTGTGGATGCAGCTCTGGCTCCCCTAAGAAAAAAGGCCCAGTCGGAGATGGTAGCGGTTCGGCATCGAGATGTCGTTCTCGCACACATGAAAGAGCTGGGGTTAAGACTAAACGCCAAGAAAAGTGTGCTTTCTCCAGTACAGAGAACCACTTATCTGGGCGTGGTGTGGGATTCGACCACGATGCAGGCACAGTTGTCTCCTGCTCGGATCGAGTCGATCCTCGCCGCAGTCATGAGAGTGAAGGAAGGCCGGTCACTCACTGTCAAGCAGTTTCAACGACTGCTGGGTCTGATGGCAGCTGCGTCCAACGTGATACCTTTTGGCCTGCTGTACATGAGACCCCTACAGTGGTGGCTCAAGACCAGGGGGTTCTCCCCGAGGGGAAACCCGCTTCGCATGATCAAGGTCACGCGGCGATGCCTACGTGCCTTAGACATGTGGAGGAAACCCTGGTTCTTGTCTCAGGGCCCGGTGCTGGGAGCTCCTTGTCGCCGTGTATCACTAGCGACGGACGCGTCCCTCACCGGTTGGGGAGCGGTCATGAGTGGCCACCCTGCCCGCGGTCTGTGGAGCGGTCACCAACTCACCTGGCACATAAATTGCCTGGAGACGCTGGCCGTGTTTCAAGGGCTGAAACACTTTCTCCCGGACCTGAGAGATCGTCACGTGTTGGTCCGCACCGACAACACGGCGGTGGTCTCTTACATCAACCACCAAGGAGGTCTGCGTTCGCGCCCCTTGTACAAGCTGGCGCACCAGATCCTTGTGTGGTCCCAGGGCAAACTCCTCTCGTTGAGAGCAGTTTTTGTACCCGGGTATCTCAATGTGGGAGCAGACATCCTGTCGAGACAGGGGCCGAGGCCCGGGGAATGGATGCTTCACCCCGAGGTGGTGAAGCAGATCTGGAGAGTGTTTGGTCCAGCCCAGGTGGACCTGTTTGCCACGAGGGACAATGCGCAATGTCCCCTCTGGTACTCTCTAGTTCATCCAGCTCCACTGGGGCTGGATGCCATGGTACAGACGTGGCCGAGGCTGCGTCTGTACGCTTTCCCCCGATCGCTCTGCTCCCGGGAGTTCTAGAGAGAGTGCGCCGGGATGGGGTGTCCCTTCTTCTAGTAGCCCCGTTCTGGCCGGGCCGAGTATGGTTCTCGGACCTGATTTCCCTCCTCGACGGCTCTCCCTGGGAGATTCCCGTCAGGAGGGATCTCCTCTCACAGGCAGGGGGTTCCTTCCTTCACCCCCGGCCGGAGCTGTGGAAGCTTTGGGTGTGGCCTCTGAGGGGGCGCACCTCTTAGCTTCCGGTCTCTCAACCGAGGTTGTTGAGACCCTACTCCAATCTAGAGCTCCCTCCACGAGGAAACTGTATGCCTTGAAGTGGAAACTTTTCACTTCTTGGTGTGGACGCCGCCAGCAGGACCCAGTCAACTGCCCAGTTGGCTCAGTGCTGGAGTTTCTGCAGGACAGGCTGTCTGCAGGGTTATCCCACTCCACCTTGAAGGTTTACGTGGCGGCCATTGCGGCCTACCACGCCCCTCTCGGTGGTCTTTCCGTGGGTAGGAACCCCCTGGTTACACGTTTCCTCCGCGGTGCGCTGAGGCTAAGGCCCCCGGTACGACCTCGTGTCCCTTCCTGGGACCTGTCTGTGGTGCTTGAGGCTCTCTGTCTTCCTCCCTTCGAGCCTTTAGAAGAGATCTCTGACTGTTATCTGTCCTTTAAGACTTCTTTTCTTTTGGCCCTTTCCTCTCTAAAGAGAGTTGGTGACCTGCAGGCCCTTTCTGTGGCCCCCTCTTTCCTGGACTTTGCTCCAGGCCTCTCTAAAGCTTTTCTCCACCCTCGCACTGGGTATGTCCCCAAGGTCCCTTCCTCTGCACCACGGCCTGTCGTACTCCAGGCCTTCTGCCCTCCTCCCTTTCGGGAGCCTGACCAGCAGAAGCTGAACTGTATGTGTCCAGTTCGAGCGCTGGATGCATACGTTCACCGGGTGGCTCCTTGGAGAAGGTCGGACCAGTTGTTCATTTGTTTGGTCCTCAGAGACGTGGTCTCCCTGCCTCTAAGCAGACCATAAGTCGGTGGATAGTCGAGGCTATCCTCCTGGCTTATGAGTCTTCGGGCCTTCCTCCTCCCTTGGGGGTGAAGGCTCACTCCACCCGTAGCATGGCGGCCTCTAAATCCTTCCTTGCAGGTATCCCCCTGCAGGATATCTGTAACGCTGCGGGCTGGTCCATGCCCCTTACGTTTGTCAGGTTCTACCGTCTTGACCTCTTGACCCCTGGTTCTTCGGTCCTTCCTACCTCTCTCTAGGCAGGGACTTGGAGCTGGTGGCGTGGGCATCTCGTTCCCATAGCGTTTTCGACGCGGCTCGAGTTCCCGAAGGGGAACGTCTCAGGTTACGTATGTAACCCTGGTTCCCCGAGGGAACGAGACGCCGCGTCTCGAGGCCAGCTTCTTGCGTCCCTGCGAGCGCTGCTTCTCTCTGAAGCTGTCGTTCGTTCTGGCGCACGTGCTTTTATGCTTCCTGGTCTGTGACGTCACCCGCCTGTGACGTCTCGCTCTTCCATTGGTCTGATTTCACACGTGTTCAGAGCGCGGTCACGCTGGAGGCGTTCCCATAGCGTTTTCGACGCGGCGTCTCGTTCCCTCGGGGAACCAGGGTTACATACGTAACCTGAGACGATTTGCATGTGAAGAGTATGTGTTGTGCAAGTGTACATAAGACTGTAAGCGTAAATTAAATTTGCATGCACAAGAGAAGCTTTGTAAAAGTGTAAATCGCATTTCAAGCGTAAGAAAAAAAGATTTGCAGCATTTTACTGTTACTCATAAGTGTAATTCATGTATTGTGAAGTTTTGCAAGCGTGAGGGGGAGGGCGGGTCCACCACCTTTTTGTAGCCAATCAAATGACACTCTCGCGGACTCCATTTACTCTTATCTGATTGGTTCAATAAACACATCACACGCCAAAACATTTATCTTCATTTAGTCACTGTGCAAATCACTGTTCACAGGCTTGCAGTGCTTTTGACCGTATTTTAGTGAAAAGAACGTGCCAAAAGTGTAAGTGCAGAGAAATGGAAGTCGGAAGAATGCAGATCGTATTTATTTTGCGAAAGCATGAAGCTGCAGTTTCACAATACATGAATTACACTTACGAGTAACAGTAAAATGCTGCAAATCTTTTTTTCTTACGCTTGAAACGCGATTTACACTTTTACAAAGCTTCTCTTGCGCATGCAAATTTAATTTACGCTTAGGGTCTTATGTACACTTGCACAACACATACTCTTAACATGCAAATCTTTATGCCATTATTTTATCTCCATATTCTGGCTTTTGTTCACACAGCACTTGTTCCGGGACTGACCCCAGCAATGTTACTAGGTTCCCAATCCAATTTGCATTCACACAGAAGGCACTCTGGCAACTTTCTGGCAATTTCCTGGAATCAACGTGCAGTGTGAAAAGCGCTTTACTAAAGCAATAGTTACGTAACTTACTGCATTCGGTGTTTAAAAAAAAAAAAAAATCAAATAAATAATTACCATTCTGAAACATCCTGTTGAGTATCACTAAGGCACAGCAAGCTACAGCATACATGACCCCAGTTACCTGTGGTTGGCCTGGCCGTGCATCACTCAAAAATCAACAGGCCAATCAGAAGAGAGGCTCATGAATATTAATTAGATGGGCCAAAATCGGCCGGTTCTTGACAGAGCTCCTAAGAGAGGAGCTGTAAAATTATACTGAGATGGTTTTTGGTACTCCAAGAAATGTGTGCAATAGGTGACCTTTAAAGTGCATATTGCAGGGGTTTTTTTTGTTCCAAATAAATATATATCCTTGTATAAAAATACAAAATCCAAGTTTCCTTAACAGTTCTCAAAAAGCGTTTTTTTTTTTTTTAACGATGTGTCATATGACGTCATGAGAGGGAGTCCTTTGCCGCGGTCTATTAAGGAGCATCTCGCTGCAGCCTGCGGTGGACATCCAACCCCACCCACATCCAAGTGTGACGTCACAAACCACGCCCATGTCCAAATACGTCACATTCATTTATTCATTCATTTTGAAACAGGAAGAAGCATCCATAATAAGATAATTCGTATTGTTACTAACCTCTAAAAAGAAGAAGTTGTTTGCCGTGTGGGTAAGTAAAAAATATATGTTTGGTCTTTACCATAACTAAAAACATTGACAACTTTTAAGAATGTATGCGTCACTGTGTTGTACACAAACAAAAGGTTGGCAGGCTTAGTATGTGTTTTAAACTTCACATAGTCACGTTATTACTTAGCTAACAACAAATTTCCATATATATTTATATATATATTATATGTGTGCGTGTGTGGGTTAGATAAGTGTTGTTATGTGTTGTGTTTTGGGGAGGGGGGGTATAAAAAAAACTGCACGTTCATTCAGCATTTGTTTTATGTCGTGGTAAGAACGTAAAAATCAGTGCACTGTGTGTGTCTCTGTGTGTATACATACATACATATGTGTGTACGTGTGTGTGTGTGTATACATACATAAGTGTGTATGCACACACACACACACAAATACACACATACATACATACATACACGTGTGAATAGATAGATAGTGCTATTCTATCTATCTACGTCTTATGACATAAAGTGAATGCTGAATCAATGTGCAATTTTTTTTTTTTTTAATAACCTGACCCCCACACAATACAGTCATCTCACCCACTCAGACACACACATTTCATCCCTCTCACACATTGTTTTTGTGCATTCTACACATTTTCAGTCCAAGCCTGATGCAGGGCAGCTCTGCCGGGTTGAGGGGTCCCTGCTGCAGCTTTACCAGTAAAGAAAATTACTCATTACAATTCACTTGGAGGACCACATAAGCCATGCAGTGGTGCATGGAAATATGGTGAGAGCATTTCTCTAGATATTGATATAGATAAATAAATACATATAAATCATACATATGTCTGTATGTAGAATGATGAGGTAGCCTAAATGATGAGGTAAATACATTTTAGTGGACACATATACCTTCCAACACATGTGTATTCTCTATTTTTATCAGGAGCACCAAGAGGACATAAAGTGGAAGTTTGCAAAGGTCCGTTGTGGTGCTGGAAAGAGAGTCACTGTGAGTTATTCTGTGGGAGTGGTGAAAGGTCCTGCCTTTCTACAGTTACGCAAGTAACCGAACGTTCTCTTTCAAACAATTGCTCGGTATCTCACTATGGGAATGATATCGCCAACTCCTGTAACACATGCTTTCCCAAGCTGCCTGAACAGGCTCGAAAAAGAAAGACAATTTTAGGTCTCCAAAGAGCCAACATTAAGAACTGCATGAGCCAATGAAGGCGCAGTGACCTCAAGATGGTAAAATCTGATAAATGTATGGGGGGAAGTCCAACTTTCCGCCACACAAATATCTCCCACCGAAATCCCCTTGAACAGTGCCCATGAGGTAGAAATAACTCGCGTGGAATGGACCCTAAGGCCCTCTGGGGAATTAAGACCCATAGATGTATAGGCTAGTTCGATTGCCTCCACCATTCAATTTCAATGATAAGGGCTTAATATGAACACTTTCCAGAGGTTCAAATGGGGCCTAAGTTAAAGCATTCAAGACCATAGACAAATCCCATTACAGGACCAGTCACTTCAACACTGGTCTCAAACGCCTCACCCCTTTCATAAAACGGCCTATAAGAGGGTGCCGGCCCACTGAAACTCCTTCGAAACCCACATGACAAGCTGAAATTGCAGCCAGGTAAACTTTAATGGTAGAGAACGCTCTCCCATTGTTCAGTAAGCTTTGCAAAAAACAGAGAACCTCACCGTACACTGAAAAGGAATAACTAACTCCTTTATGAGTGCACCAGTCCTCAAAACCCGCAATTTCAGATCATACAGCAAGCGCGCTGATGGAGCTCTAGCACTCTGTATAGTATTTATGACCTCCTGGGGAAGCCCCAGTGCATTTAGATTCAACCCTTGACGGGCCAGACCCAAAGATTGATTCGTTCCGGATCGGGGTGAAAAATTTGCCCCCCTGCTTGGGACAGCAGGTCCCGACGCAATGGGAGTTGCCAGGGCTCTCCCCAAAGGAGCTGGACAATCTCTGCCAGCCACAGCCTCTCTGGCCAATGAAGGGCTATCAGAAGGAGAGATAATCAGTTTTCTCTTACTCTGTCTAGGGTGGGATAAATTAGACTCAGCAGTGGGAATGCGTATAGCAACGCGTTCGGCCACGGGTGTGCCAGCACATCCACACCCAAGGGTGCATTTTCGTCTCTTAGAGAAAAATACTCCCGGGACGTGCGTTGCGTGCAGCAAACTGAAATGCGCGGCGCTCCAGACAATCAGCTTGCACGCTAGATTGTACAGTTGCAACGAGCGCGTTCCCCCTTGGCGACTGATATATGCCACCACCGTTGTGTTGTCTGTGCTGACTAGAACATGAAAACCCCCCAAGAATGGGTGAAAATGCTTCAGGGCTAGAAAGACTACCATTAACTCCAGCATGTTTATGTGAAGTCTGCGAAACTGAGGCGCCCAACGACCATTTACCAATCTGCCCTGAAAAACAGCTCCCCATGCTGCCAGGGATGCGTCCGTTGTCACTACTTTTCTCAGAGACACACTCCCCATCAAGTCCTGTGTATTCTCCTGTCCAGCATACACAGGGGGTTCTCCACTGATGAAGAGCCATCACGCACGCCTTGGTAATTCTTGCCGCAGCCCAACACTGGAAGCTCCTCGTTTTCAGCAAGCCCTCATGCCCATAAGGCGGAGACAGGTCCTGAATGAGACCAAATTTCCCGCACAAAACTGGCCTGGGCACTGATAAAATGCCATTATCCTCCTTTCCGAGAGCATAGCACGATATTCCACCTAGTGAGTCTATTCGCAAGCCTAGATACTCTATCTCCTTTGACAGCATCAGCTGGCTTTTGGCACAATTGATCCTGAACCCCAGATTCGTGAGATGAGACATAAGCATCTCTATGTCTCGCTCCGTGTGCTCCCGTGAATGAGCGCAAATCATATAATCTTCCAAATAAGCAGATATTCTGAGACCCTTGTGTCTCAGGGGAGATAATGCTGCTTCTATGCATCTGCTGAACACACGTGGAGCGAGGCTGAGCCCAAACGGGAGTGTAACAAATCTGTACACTTCGTTCTGAAAGGAAAACCTGAGATACTTCCTGTGTGCCGGATAGACGCTTATATGAGAGAAAGCATCCTTGAGATCGACCGTGGCAAACCAATCTCCCCGGAAGACTGAACGAGTGAGAGCCCCAACTGTGAGCATCTTGAATTTGTACTTCCTTAAGTGCTTGTTTAGAGCACGCAGGTCGCATTCAAAAACCTCCTGTTCTGCATTGGAGGAACAGGCCGAGGTGGAACAGGAGGGCAGGAGGCCCTTTAATGCAGCAGACAGATGTCAAACGCTTCTCCTTCCTTCTTCTGGAGGTCATACCCTGTCTCATCGCCACGACAGTCGGGCCGAACAGCCCACTCGAGTCTACAGGAGCATCAAGAAAATCCAATTTCTCTGTGTCCCCGATACTGTATAGATTTAACCACAGTGATTTCTCATCTGCAACGGAGAGAGCCATGGTACAGCTGCAGCTTTGCATAGCACCACGTGAGGTGCGTAGATTGAGATCTGTGATGTTGCAGATCTCCTCTGGTTTGGATTATTGGCGTCAAGCTGGGTGCCCAGCTCCTCCAGTAACTCGGCTTGATAGGCCATCAACAGTGAAGTGACCTTTAGTGCCCTCACCACTAGTGCCGAAGATTTATAAATTTTTTGGTACATGGAAGTGGTGAAGTGTTCCATTTTCCCAGGGAGGGAGGGGCTGGCCGATGAGAGAGTAGTCTGCCTGTTCGGATGCAGGTGGTGGGTCACTGACTGCTCGACTGTGGGCGGGATAAAAAGCCCAAGCCCCTCCATTTCACTCACATCGAGAGACGGGCACGCGATGGGAAAAAGGTTTATCCCATGAGTGCTTCATCTCTGCTATGTACGCCGGCAAAGCAGGGAGCAGTTGTTTTCGCCGGGGGAAGGCGGGAAGGGAGCCTTTTCCCATCGTAGATATCTCGTTTAACTCCCGGGAACCCGAGTTACAGGCCAAGGGATGTCAAGCTTAGCTGCTGCACACTTACAGACCTCAACTAAGTCACAATCCCCCACCGTCGACGCCATATCGCCACTTTGCGCACTCACTGGCCTGGATGCTTGGGCTGCAGACAGGATAGCATCATCCTCCTCTTCATCCGGCTCCTCTCGAAGAAGGCGACATCTCCTCGTCTTCCTCTTCATCTCCTTCAATCTCGTCGCCCTCTGCCAACAGCTGCTGGTCGAAAAGCGGTGTAAACTCAGGGGACACTGAATCCATAATATCATCATTGAGTCCACAGGTTGATGTGAGTCCTAAGAAAAAGGACGGCGCTATCTTCCGTGCTTGCATGCATTTGTGTTGGTGAAGAGACGGGCCTTCACTAATGCATTTGCTTTGAAAAACGCGGTGGTGTGTAGCGTTCAATTTACACCGGAGGATTATCATCCCAGCGATATGATGGGAGTTCAACATGGGATGCCTAAGCAAGAACCAATTGAGGCTCAGAGCTAGTGTGGTTCCTTCGGTGCACACAGCACCTACATACGGTCCACCGTCAGCCTGTGGTTTGTCCGGATCCATCAGCGATGCAGCCTCGACAAAAACGTGAACTGTGCACTGTAAGTCTTGTTTTTTTTTTGTTGTTGTTTGTTTTGTTTTTTTCACATTTATTAACTACTGAAGCAGTGGAACAATGGAGATGCAGATGTGATGGAGGCCAAGTGGAAAAGTATGGTCAGCAATGAATGATAGGGAATACTGCAGGTCACCAAAGGCTCTACGAAACACAGCACTGTCTTGTCTTCCACTACACCTGCTCCCCTTTCCAGATCCCTCCAGAGGATCAACAAGATGAAGCAGTTGGCGTGTATCTAGCACAGCATTCACAATTTAACATGTTAACAACACATTAGTGTGATACCCACACTGAAAGATTGTTAAATGTTTTTAAATGGGTCAGATGGAATATTTTTCTTTCAGTAGTATATGTTTGGTACATGAAATTCCTTACCTTAATTCCACTGGCGCCGTTCGGTGCATAGGGCGACAAGCATTCTCCATCGGCTTCGATCCATGGCCATGACTCCAGCCTTATCCAACGGAATGTCAACTGCTCGCAGGTCTTCCATAAAAGTTCTTTGTCTGGTGGTTTTTGAGCATCCTCGTTTGCCTTGTGTAGGCCACCAGAATATTGCAATCTTAATTATCCGATGGCCTGGAAGGCGTAATACGTGCCTGGCAAAACAAAAACGTTGTTCAGTAACGTTGTTCAGTAACTGTAATTCTAAGGATGCGTCACAAACAACGTAGATGGAAAACATCCAACTTTCGAGCAATGGTTTTAGTCATCTTTCAGGTCTCGCACATGTAGGTCGCTGTTGGCACAACGATCGTAGCCAGGAGTCGCAGTTTAATCTACAGAAAAAGGGAAGGCAAGTTCCATATTGGACAAAGTCGCTGAAACACAGGAGACGCTTTGCCAATACAACAATTGACATCTCGCTCTACATCTCCATTTGAGAAGACAACACTGCCAAGATATGTAAAATTTGCAACTTCCTTCACTTTTTTTTCCGTTGATTGTAATTGGTACTCTCGATTTTGCATAACTTCTCGAAATAAACAACTTTTCTCTCCTGTCCATTTATTCGGAGGCCAGTGCTGGCCGCTTGATTTTCTAGGGCCATAGTGAGGTCTTGTAGAGGGGTTTGAGTCGGGCTGAGAAAAATAATATCATCTGCAAAATCGAGATTGGCAAGGAAGAGATTATCAACCGACCAAGGTATGCCTTGATGAAGTTGATAAAGTTTAATGAGATCTGTTGTTGGTATTCCATTGATTGTTCAATCACTTGTTGCAAAACAAAAATCTTCTCAGTGCAGGATCTGCCTCTTCGAAAGTCTGCTTGTTGATCTCTAAGGCAGGTATCGACAGCTCATCAGAAGCGATTTAAGAGGACAAAATACCTTTCCAGGTACCGAGAGAAGAGTAATACCCCGCCAGTTATCGCACTTGGAAAGATCGCCTTTTTTGGGGAGCGTGATGATCATGCCTCGTTTCCATTCTTCAGGGACTCCTGAGGTTTCCCAACAAACATTGAATAAATCCGTCAGGGCATCAACAAGGCACTGGTCACCAGATTTAAGTGGTTCAGGCTGAATCTTATCCAGACCTGCAGCCTTACCATTCTTAAGTGCCAGGGTTGCAGTTTTTGTTTCCACTGCTGTGATCATATCTAGTTCACCTTCGGGAACTCGAGCTGCGTCGAGAAACGCTTTGGGGAACGCCTTTCAGCATGACCGTGCTCTAAACATATGTGTAATCAGTCCAAAAAAGAGAAAGAGAGAGAGGTGTCACGGGCGGGATGACGTAGAGAGCCAGGAAGCTATAAAAGCATGTGAGGTGAATGCAGCCGGCAGCTACTGTCTTTCAGTCGCGCTTTGTGTACATGAGAGAGAGGGACAGGGTCTACCTTCTAGATGCCCCGCTGGTGCCTTTGGGCCTGTTCGGCGATGCCGTCACCTCAGTCGTCGACAGGTACCAACAGGCACTGCAGCAAGCGGCGGCATTCCAAAGGTTCCTTCCTCGCCGCTCTCGCTCTGGGGCTGCTGGGCGGGAGCAGCCCCACCCAAGTACCAGCTCCTTGTATAGGGACACAAAAAAACAGAGCGTCGCTTCCCGCACTCCCCCGCAGCGGGATCGGGAGGCTCAGCGGCGTTCTAAGCTGGGGTCTTCGAAGACTAAGATCGACCTAAGGGCCTTTCTTCAGGCTAAGAAGGCCTCGGCGAAGAAGTCCTGATGCCACAGGACTTCTGAGGGCAGGCCCCTCTGTGGAAGAACGGGCACCACCTCCATTCATGGTGTCCGTTTCTCCTCAGTGCCCTCACGAGATCGGTCTGTTTACCCTGCCACCTCCGGTGGTTCAGGGCACAGCGGTCTCCAGCGAGCGCATCTCGCAGCATCAGCCCGAGTTCGTAGCGGGGCTGGGGGGCTCGCTACCTCAAAAGGGATCTCCAAAACAGCTAGAACGGTCATCCCCTGCCAGTCCTCCGCTTCAGGGCACTGAGCTAGCCACTCTAAGAACACCAGAGGTCAGTCTCGAGAGGCTGATTCCCTTAGTAGAACATTTGGCAGCGTGGAAGCTTCTGCCAAACGTGTCTCAATGGGTCCTGCATACTGTAGAAAAAGGTTACAGAATTCAGTTCTGCTCTCCGCCGCCTCCTTTCAACGGGGTTCCTCCCACACTTGAGGGCCCCCAGCAGGCTCTGGTCATGGAGCAAGAAGTAAACGCTCTCTTGAGGAAGGAGGCCATCGAGGTGGTCCCTCCTCACATCAGAGAGTCCGGGTTCTACAGCCTGTACTTCATCGTTCTGAAGAAGGATGGGGGGTTGCGTCTGATTTTAGATCTTCGTCTGCTTAATCGCACAGTTATGCATCTAAAATTCAAAATGCTTACTCTCAAGCAGGTCGTGTCTCAAATCAGGTCCGAGGACTGGTTTGTGACGATAGATCTCAAGGACATGTATTTTCACATCTCCATCCTTCCTCAACACATGAAATTCTTGAGGTTCGCTTTTGGGGGCGAAGCTTACCAATACAGAGTTCTTCCTTTTGGCCTAGCACTCTCACCCCGAACTTTCACCAAGTGCGTAGATGCTGCGCTAGGTCCTCTGGAACTCCAGGGCATTCGCATTCTCAATTACATCGGCGATTGGTTGATTTTCCAGCTCAGTCAGAGCAGATAGCGGCTCGGCATTGAGATGTCGTTCTCGCTCATATGAAGGAGTTGGGGTTGAGACTAAATGCCAAGAAGAGTGTGTTTTCTGCAGTTCAGAGGAGACCCCTGCAGTGGTGGCTCAGGACCAAGGGGTTCTCCCCGAGGGGAAACCCACTTCGCATGATCAAGGTCACGCGGCGTAGCTTTCGTGCCTTAGACATGTGGAGGAAACCTTGGTTCCTGAATCAGGGCCCGGAAACGCAAACGACGGATGCATCCCTCACCGGTTGGAGAGTGATCATGAGTGGTCGCCCAGCCCGTGGTCTGTGGAGTGGTCGCCATCTCACGTGGCACATCAACTGCCTGGAGATGCTGTCTGTGTTTCAAGCATTAAAACACTTTCTCCCAGACTTGAAAGGCCATCATGTGCTGGTGCGCACTGACAACACAGTGGTGGTCTATTACATCAACCCCCAGGGAGGTCTGCGGTCATTCCCCCTGAACAGGCTGGCGCACCAGATCCTCCTGTGGGCCCAGGGGAAACTTCTCTCTCTCAGAGCAGTTCATATCCCTGGGCATCTCAATCAGGGAGCAGATGTCCTGTCGAGACAGGGGCCGAGGCCCGGGGAACGGAGACTCCACCCCGAGGTGGTGGAGCTCATTTGGACCCAGTTTGGTCAAGCTCAAGTGGATCTATTTGCGACTCAGGAGACTTCGCAATGTCCCCTTTGGTTCTCTCTGAGTCATCCAGCTCCCCTGGGACTGGATGCCATGGTACAGACATGGCCGAGGCTTCGTCTGTATGCTTTTCCCCCGATCGCTCTGCTCCCGGGAGTTCTGGAGAGAGTGCGCCGGGACAGCATTTCACTACTGACACACTTCCCACATCTTTTTTCAGAAGTGTGCTTAACTGTTTAGAATCAGATCTCTTAGAAGTGGTGAACACCTCACTTCTTTCTGGGACTTTTCCAAACTCCCTGAAAACTGCAGTTGTTAAGCCCCTTCTGAAAAAGAGCAATCTTGATAACACCATATTGAGCAACTATAGACCACTATCTAATCTTCCTTTTATAGCCAAGATTATTGAAAAGGTAGTTTTCAATCAGTTGAACAACTACTTAAACTCAAATGGATACCTGGACAATTCTAAATCTGGTTTCTGACCGCATCACAGCACAGAGACGGTGCTCATTAAGATAATAAATGATATTCGCCTAAATTCTGATTCTTGCAAAATATCAGTGCTGGTACTACTAGATCTTAGTGCTGCGTTTGACACTGTCGGGAGAGGTTATTATGTGAGAATAGTCCCTCAAGGCTCAATTCTTGCACCGCTCTTGTTTAGCCTGTATATGCTCCCACTAAGTCAAATAATGAGAAAGAACCAAATTGCCTATCACAGCTATGCTGATGATACCCAGATTTACCTAGTCTTATCACCAAATGACTACAGCCCCATTGATTCCCTCTGCCAATGCATTGATGAAATTAACAGTTGGATGTGCCAGAACTTCCTTCAGTTAAACAAGGAGAATGACTGAATGACTGAAGTCATTGCATTCGGAAGCAAAGAGGAAGTTCTTAAGGTGAATGCATACCTTGATGCTAGGGGTCAAACAACTAAAAACCAAGTCAGGAATCTTGGTGTGATTCTGGAGTCAGACCTTAGTTTCAGTAGTCATGTCAAAGCAGTAACTAAATCAGCATACTATCATCTCAAAAACATTGCAAGAATTAGATGTTTTGTTTCCAGTCAAGACTTGGAGAAACTTGTTCATGCCTTTATCACAAGCAGGGTGGATTATTGTAATGGTCTCCTTACTGGCCTTCCCAAGAAAACCATTAGACAGCTGCAGCTCGTCCAGAATGCTGCTGCCAGGATTCTGACTAAAACCAGGAAATCTGAGCATATCACACCAGTCCTCAGGTCCCTACACTGGCTTCCAGTTATATTTAGAATTGATTTTAAAGTACTTTTACTCATTTATAAATCACTCAATGGCCTAGGACCTAAATACATTGCAGATATGCTCACTGAATATAAACCTAACAGACCACTCAGATCATTAGGATTGAGTCAGTTAGAAATACCAAGGGATCACACAAAACAAGGGGAATCCGCTTTTAGCTATTATGCTGCCCGCAGTTGGAACCAGCTTCCAGAAGAGATCAAATGTGCTAAAACATTAACCAACTTTTGGTGCTTTTGGCAGTGTGGGCAGGTGCCAAATCCTGCTGGAAAATGAAATCAGCATCTTTAAAAAGCTGGTCAGCAGATGGCACACAGTGGACCAACACCAGCAGATGGCATTGCACCCCAATTCACAGACTGTTGAAGCTTAACACTGGACTTCAAGCAACTTGGGCTATGAGCTTCTCCACCATTCCTTCAGACTCTAGGACCTTGGTTTCCAAATGAAATACTAAACTTGCTCTCATCTGATTAGAGGACTTTGGACCACTGGGCAACAGTCAATTTCTTCTTCTCCTTAGCCCAGGTAAGACGCCTCTGTCTGTGCTTCAGGAGTGGCTTAACAAGAGGAATAAGACAACCATAGACAAATTCCTTGACACGTCTGTGTGTGGTGGCTCTTGATGCCTTGACCCCAGCCTCAGTCCATTCCTTGTGAAGTTCACCCAAATTCTTGAATCGATTTTTGGTTGTGCATTTTTTTTCTTCCACAATTTTTCCTTTCACTCAACTTTCTGTTAACATGCTTGGATACAGCACTCTGTAAACAGCCAGCTTCTTTGGCAATGAATGTTTGTGTCTTACCCTCCTTGTGAAGGGTGTCAATGATTGTCTTCTGGACAACTGTCAAATCAGCAGTCTTCGCCATGATTGTATAGCCTAGTGAACCAAACTGAGAGACCATTTTGAAGGCTCAGGAAACCTTTGCAGGTGTTTTGAGTTGATTAGCTGATTGGCATGTCACCATATTCTAATTCGTTGAGATTGTGAATTGGTGGGTTTTTGTTAAATGTGAGCCAAAATCATCACAATTAAAAGAACCAAAGACTTTCAGTCTGTCATTTAATATATGATTTTCACAATTTGAGTTGAATTACTGAAAGGAACTTTTCCACAACAGTCTTATTTATTGAGATGCACCTGTATATTTGCTTATGTGAGGATGTTTTTACGCGCGTTAAGTACAAAGCTTGGTTTACTATATAAATAAATAATAGTTTAGCATTCAAATACAGCACAAATATATATGTTATATCAAAAGTTTTCATCAAAGTTGTCCTAAAACTAAAACAATACACGGTCTTGTCTTAGGTCAACTATGATGAACTTTTTTGATCCACTTCAAATGTTGACTACTGTATACATTATGGAGACCAAAGGACTCCACAAGGGTAGTAATATCAGTAAATATCGACCTTGTGGACATTTTTGGGTCCCCAATGAGGAAACAGGCTTATAAATCATACAGAATGTTTTCTGTGATGGCGAGATTAGGTACTTTTGTATGCAAGTATGCAAGTATGCAAGTGAATTTGGATTGTTCTCTAGACTCTTACTAATAAGTGAGTTCAAGTGTTGTAACTGTGTACCCGCTTGTTAAGTCTGACGTCAGCGTCACCTCTTCCGTGACTTCCGGGTCCAAACGGTATATCAGATGACATGAGAAAACAACAAACGGTACTAATTATAAACTCACAATGTGAATGTCACACCCCTGTGGATTGTTTTGTTGGTATCGCCCTTCTGTGCCCTTATTTGGTCTTTCCTGTTCCGTTTCTTCTTAAGTTGTAATTGGTTAATTATCTTCACCTGTCCTTGTCTCGTTGGCTACCCTTTATAAGTTTGATTCAGTCCCTTTGTCCCTGTCCGATCTTAATGTTATGTTGGAGTGTTTTCCCCTGCTGTTCCTGTCTGTACCCTTGTTGGGTTTATTATTAAAACCCGTTTGTTTTATTTCCTCGTCCTCTGCTCCTTCCTACGTCTCCTCTCTACACACAGCCTGACAGAAGATCGGAATCTGAAGATAATTAACCAATTACAACTTAACAAGAAACGGAACAGGAAAGACCAAATAAGGGCACAGAAGGGCAAAACCAACAAAACAGTTCACAGGGGTGTGACAGTGATATGATACTACCAAAAAATTATAATCCTACCCTTTAACTCCATAGTGAAATCATACAGTCAAAATATAAATAAATAAATAAATAAATATTTTTGTGTTCTGTGATGCTGTGAGCACAGAGACTGTAGTGTACACCGTAAATTTGAAAATGTTTAGCTTAAAGGTTTGGTATGAATAAACAGTGCTCATAAACGCCCGGAAACAGCGTTCGTTGGTACGTTCAATGGACGCATTACATCATCGCTTAACAAGCCAATAGTGATGGTTTTCTCTTGTGCATCAGCAAAAGGCATGTGTATTTGTTTTAGAGATTATTATAAATACATTTTTAAATATACTACATTTCAGCTTCATTGTCAGAGATATATGTACATTGAAATTACATTGAAATATATTTTAGTTCACATTAATTGCTTATTCAGAAGTACATATGTGGGCCGTGTAAAGGTGTGTTCTATTAAAGAAACTCAAACACTGCCAAGCATCTGAATTAGGGGTTCTTTATTTCCGACTGCATACATAGAAGACGCAGCATTAATACTCTAGGTTTCCAATGGTGAGGGGTGAGAAATTTGTACAGCAACAAATCAACCACAACCAAAAGCACGTTTCCCCAAACAAATTAAAGAAACAAACCTAAATTATAGGCACTTCAAGTAACTCTCAGAGTTACAGAAATCGCTTCGGCTAGTTTTGCCAGTTTCCCCTTCTTACAAGGATGGTTACACAGTTCTGACAAAAAGAATAAACTAAGAAATAAATTCAAGTACAGAATACTTGGTGTGAGCACTTAACCCCCAGATAAACAACAATAGTGGCTTATAATGCTTTCTAAAGAAAGAACACACATAGAAATATTATTAAAGATACATTTTCATAAGCTACCCACAAATGTTGTTAAATCAAAATATATGTATTTTACACTCTGCCTAGTACTGTTGGCATAGCTATTATCATCTTCATCTCTTAAAACAGATTATTAACGAACTCACATTAACATTGACATCAAACAGTGCACAACTAGTGAACTATACATTTTCATTCACCCAAAAGAATGAAATAAATATCACTCACTGCGTGACACGCTGCACCGCATTAGAAACTCACACAGCTGTCACCTCAAATGCACCCTCACATGCCTTCGATCTCCCCTCTGATATTATTTTATTAAAGGAGAAAGAAGTTAAGTTTACTTTCTCTTTCCCATCTTAACATCAATGGCATTTTCAGGGGACCAGTTAACGATCACATTAAATATCACTCACGCTCAATCTCCGCGGCCTGCACGACTCACGTGGAAATCTCTCACGCTCAGAGAAATACAAAATCCGTGTGGTCGTTTACTGCTCCACCTTTCTAGCGGTCAGAACAACACAAAGCATAGGGGCTAGCTTTCTTTCTTAAAAGCAAAAACAAGTAGTGTTGTCTCCTAGCCCATGCACTTCAACTCATGCACGTCTAGGAATCCCTAACCATGAACGATTCCAGAAAAAATAAAATCCTTCATTTTTCCCTTCTTCTAACCACGGCGCGCAGATGCACGAGAGCGCCCTCGAGTGACGGATAAGCATGACCGCAGGCTATTATTCTGGTGATTACTCTATGTTACCCGGTCACACTCTCCCCTGCCATAAGTCAACGTCCGCGTGGACTTCCCTGTTAACCGTCCACAGTACTTTTTTAGTTTTTCAGACGTATACATTACCATGCCGGCCAAAACTTGGGACAAAATGTCTGGGGTGAAGGACACCGCATTACAAGCTGACTTGGGCAAGTTGTACGGGTTGCCGTGTTTACTGGCAGTCTGCCTTTGAGACTGACGCGGCACTGGGACTGGTACTCTTGGCTCAACTGGGGCAGCCTCCTTACTTCTCTGGGCAGGGACTGGATATCTCCTAACAGCATCTGGAAGTAAGTCTGTGGGTATCACCTCTCCGCTATCCTCGCTTTCATCTCCACTCCTTTCCACTGCTGTTAGTGACTCATCAGCACTCTCCTGTTCTTTGATCTCAGGTGCATCCACAACATCTACCGGCGTGCTGGGGCATTCCATATTTGTATCCAGGGAAGGCATGGATTGGACTTCCGCCGTATGCCAAGACTCCTCCACAACTACACACTCAACGTCTGAAGACACTGATATTTCCTCATCCGATGGACTGACAACTTCTTTCGCAAGGCATATTTTGCTACATGGTGTTGGCACTGGGGTTGACCGTGGACAGGGTTGACATCTTTCACTAAGTAGACCTGGGGCGCCCATGCATCCTGAATCGTATTCCTCCCTGCCGGACGGTGCCTTAGATACACTTGCTGTCCAACAGCGATCTCCGGGCAATACACTTCCCCCTCATGCTTGGCGGCCCGTTCTGTGGCTTTTTTTTCTGCATATGCTCTCGCTCTAGCATGAGCATCCTGGAGTCTCTCCTTGTGCACAGACAACCAGTTGGTTTCCATGCCTTCCTCAGACTCCCGCCCCAACAACGCATCAGCTGGAAGGTGCGGTTGTGTCCCGAACAACATAAAATATGGGGAATATCCTGTGGAAGAGTGAGGCGTCACGTTATAAGCATACACTAATTCCGGTAAGTGTTCAGGCCACCTCCTCTTCTTGTCAGGGGTTAGCGAGCGCAGCAGGTCGTGTAGAGTGCGGTTAAACCGTTCACAGTGGGGATTTCCTTGCGGGTGATATGGGGTGGTCCTCGACTTCCGCACCCCATACAACTGGCAAAGTTCTGCGATAACCGCGCTCTCAAAGTTTCTCCCCTGGTCGGAGTGCAGTCTCTGTGGCACCCCATACTTGAGAAACCACTCTTTCAGGAGCACCTTAGCGGTGGTATCCGCCTTCTGATCACGTATGGGGAACGCCTGACAAAACTTAGTGAAGACGTCCGTCACCACCAGGACATTTTCTCAACCGTCAGAGGCAGGCTCTAGAGTGGTAAAATCAACAGCTACCACTTCCAGTGGTTGGGAAGCCAGAAAAGGGGTCCAGGATGGCCGAATCTTAGGCTGCGGCAGCTTAGCAAGCACACAGCGATGACAGTTCTTCACCCAGGTGTCTACAGCTTCATGCATCCCTGTCCAATAGCACCTTGGCTTGAGCAAGCACAGCGTTCTCTCAATTCCCTGGTGTCCCATTTGATCATGGACACTCCGTAACACCGGCTCAACCAAGCAAGTGGGAAGTAACAGCTGTTGACACTCGCCTAGGAATACATCATCTACTACATGATACAATAATCCTCCCTCTTCTTTGAGCTTACCCCACTGTTTGAGCAATGACCGCACTTGTCGGGGCAGTTCCCTTCTCTCATGGGCTGAGGGCTTCTTTCGGGTACGCCAGAAATGCTTTAGTAGCTTCAGAAAAGGATCTGTGTCTTGAAGACGACAAAGCTCCTCCTTAGTATACCCAGGTAACGTCGGAGTGTTTCCAAGGGCGAAGCCTGGGCTAACTTTAGTGCTGGCTCAAATACTGTGAGATCTGGGTCAATGGCTGTTCCCCCATGCAGCTCACTGCAAATGGCCACGCAACCATCATACTCTGCATCTTCGGCTACCACATCCACCCCATTCAGCCCCGGCCTCCGGGAGAGAGCGTCAGCTGCTGTATTACAACGGCCCGGACGGTAGCAGATCTCGAAATTAAACACAGCTAATTGGGCTGCCCACCGCTGCTCCACTGCTCCCAGGTTCGCAGTGTTAAGGTGACAGAGCGGATTGCTGTCTGTGAGAACAGTGAATCGAGACCCCAGCAGGTAGCCCCTAAACTTCTCTACTACAGCCCACTTTAAGGCCAGGAGTTCCAGTTTCATGCTGCTGTAGTTGCGGTCGTTGCGTTCAGCACCTCTCAGCCTCCTACTTGCATAGGCAATTACCTTCTTCCTCCCATCCTAATGCTAGTACAGGACAGCCCCCAGGCCCAAATTACTGGCATCAGTCTCCAAGACGAACGGAAGAGAGAAGTCGGCATACCCCAGCAGTGGAGCACCAGTCAGCTCAGCCTTAAGACGTTAAAAAGCCTGCTGGCACTCGGATGTCCAAGAGCCTTCAAACAGCTTATCACACTGGGACCCATTACCCTTTTTGGTGCACAAATTCACAATGTCGTGCAAGGGTCCTGCCACCTTGGAGAAACCCGCAATAAATTGGCGGTAATAACTGCAAAACCCCAAAAAGGATCGCAGTTGCTTCACTGTGCTAGGCACTGGCCACTGTACTACGGCACTGATCTTGTCAGGGTCAGGGCCTACACCTTGGGCCGAAACTTGGTGACCCAGAAACCTCACCTCTTCCTGGAGAAAGTGGTATTTTTCCACTTTGATCTTCAACCCTGATTCCCTCAATCAGCAGAGCACTGTTTCCAGTCTAGACAGGTGGGTCTCGAATGTATTCGAGTAGACCAAAAGATCATCCAAGTAGACAAGAACCATCTGGAACACCAAATCACCCATTACGCCCTGCATGAGTCTCTGAAACGTTGCCGGTGCGTTACAGAGACCGAACGGCATCCGCACATATTCATACAGTCCGAACGGTGTGACAAATGCGGTCTTATACTGATCTTTCTTGTGCACTGCTACTTGGTGATAGCCGGAATTTCATGTTTTACCCAATCAACACACTGCAAACACATCTGCATACTACCTCAACAACACCCGCAATTTTGCCTGTTGATCCGGGGTTCCACCCATTTGTACCCTGTTGGAGGGACACTGGAAGTCGCCTTTGGTTTCCGTCATTGACCTCACACTGACAGTGACTTCCTCATGATCTGTGGAAATCCGTCGGAATGCTACGTTGCAGGCACCCCTGTCCACCTGATGACCTTCAGACAGTATCCCAAGCCTGGCTTTTGGTGGCAGCCAAACATCTTCCAGCACCAGGTTCAAAATCCGTACTGGAAACACTCGTTTATCAACCGACACTACCGTGGGCACAAGAACCAAACCCCCTGGCAGTGGCATTGCCCCAGGTTCTAGCAGGATCACATCCTTAGGCAGAGGCATCTTCTTACTTGCTCGAGCCTGCACTGTGGTCACTGAGGCTGCAGGCACACATGTTCTGAATCTTCCAGCTATTCGAACAGTAGAATTTTCTCCAGACAGGGCCTCCCCCTGCACCTTATTAAACGCATCCCGCCAATCTGAGTTTAGCGACCCCGCCAAGGCATTATCAAACTCGGCCAAAATCAGCTGTTTGCAGCGCTGAGCAATATTCATGCCAAGAATGCCTGGAGGTGAATGATCAGCTTCTCCATCCTTCTGGTCTCGGACTATCAAAAATCCACAGCCAGGTATCGTTACTTCCATCACCTGATTTACAATTCAACATATCCCAAGTATGCGAGGGGCAGTTTATTAGCAGCTGTAATCCGCAACCACTTTGAGGTGCTGTGCAAATCCCTATCTTCCTCATGCAAGTGTTCTCTAAAAAAACGTTCGGTCAATGTGCTCACATTGCTGCCCGTATCTAAAAGACACTTGACATTTTTTCCCCCTATACTGATTTCAACTTCAGGGCATTGGCCCACTGCACGTTCCAAGAACCGCTCCCTAGTCAGAGGACTACTGCTTGAGCCATGGACATCCCCTCTCATTGCTCGGCTCTGCGCAATGGAGGGGCCCTGTTTCCTGGCGCCATTGTCTCTGCAGGGGCAGACACCTGGTGTTCCTGATTAGGCTGCGCTGTACACTGGCGGGCTATATGTCCCACGCCCTCGCACCTCAAGCAAATAGACTGACCATCCCGAGTATATCTGGGCTTAACCTTAGCCCTTTGGGGCCTTTCCGAGCTTGGACTGACTCTCTGAATGGTGAGGTTACGGACCGCATTAGTTAGCTCCCCGATTGCCTTCCCTTGTTGTGCTACTGCCTTCACTACCTCTTGCAAGACAGCATTCAGGCCCTCCGAAGATGATGTACACACATTCCTGGATGCTGCACCCTCTTCCACAGCCACGCCCAGCAAGTAACGATTTCTAGCCATGCTTGTCCCAGTTAGTGTCACATGAGGCCGATCCCGCACTATTTTGCGCAGTTCCCAACGGAGTATGGAGTCCTTTACCCCTTCAACAAACTGATCCCTCAGTGCTGCCTGCACATCAGGTATGGCGTTGGGCGATTGTTGGAGGGCCACATTTAACATTGTCGACAAGGCATGTGAGTACTCTCGGAGATCTTCGCCTTCTAGCTGTTTCCATGCATAGAAGGCATGCAACAGCTGAGGGGTTGTCCGCTTCTCTCAGAAAGCGGCCCTCAAATATGCAAACAGCTCCTGAGGCCATGTGTCTTCCCTCCCCATACACAATTTAACCTCATCCAGAGCCGAACCCCTCAAGTGTGACAAAATAAAGTCCACTTGGTCCTGTTCACTCAGCCCCCTTACCCGAATAACTCGTTCGAGTTCCTCAATGAACTCATCAACGGTCTGGCAATCTTTACTCGCATCACCACAGTAAGGAACAATTTGCTTTTCTCTGGGAATATAGACATAAGACCTCGTATTAACAGTGCTCAGCCCTGCAAGTGTCGACATCACCTGGTCGTGTCTTCTCCCCAGCTCCTGTATTTGTGAGCGAAGTTGTAAGAATGCATTACCTCCCTCATCCTCGTCAGCCCTAGATGCTGCGCTGGCCTCTGTGCGATCCTCTCCCCAGGTGGCGCCCTCCTCCGCAGCTTCCGCCTCCATGGCTTTATGCCTCAGTCTCAACGAGTCTCAGTCCCTGTAAAATTCACACACAAAGTCCGATGCCGTGTCCTAGTTTGCAACAGATCGTGGCGCCCGGGCTGCTTGTTGTCCTGCAGTACTTCCGGGCCCTGTGCACAGCTCTCTCCACTGATGCTAACACGTGACGCTCCTTCACCACTACTGTTGTCTATCTACTATCTCCCCAACCAGTCTAACGGCGTATTTGACCCCAAGGAAAGGGAAAGGAATAAGTACTTCCCCCCCAAAGGAAACCAACAGAAGGAATGAGGCCCACTTCTGGTACCAAAAAGATGTGGGCCATGTAAAGGTGTGTTCTATTAAAGAAACTCAAACACTGAATTAGGGGTTCTTTATTTCTGACTGCATACATAGAAGACGCAGCATTAATACTCTAGGTTTCCAATGGTGGGGGGTGCCGCCAAAGAAATTTGTACAGCAACAAATCAACCACAACCAAAAGCACGTTTCCCCCAGAAAATTAAAGAAACAAACCTAAATTATAGGCACTTCAAGTAACTCTCAGAGTTACAGAAATCGCTTCGGCTAGTTTCACCAATTTCTCCTTCTTACAAGGATGGTTACACAGTTCTGACAAAAAGAATAAACTAAGAAATAAATTCAAGTACAGAATACTTGGTGTGAGCACTTAACCCCCAGATAAACAACAATAGTGGCTTATAATGCTTTCTAAAGAAAGAACACACATAGAAATATTATTAAAGATACATTTTCATAAGCTACCCACAAATGTTGGTAAATCAAAATAAATGTATTTTACACTCTGCCTAGTACTGTTGGCATAGCTATTATCATCTTCATCTCTTAAAACAGATTATTAACGAACTCACATTAACATTGACATCAGACAGTGCACAACTAGTGAACTATACATTTACATTCACCCAAAAGAATGAAATAAATATCACTCACTGCGTGACGCGCTGCACCGCATTAGAAACTCACACAGCTGTCACCTCACGTGCACCCTCACGTGCCTTCGATCTCCCCTCTGATATTATTTTATTAAAGGAGAAAGAAGTTAAGTTTACTTTCACTTTCCCATCTTAACATCAATGGCATTTACAGGAGACCAGTTAACGATCACATTAAATATCACTCACGCTCAATCTCCGCGGCCTGCACGACTCACGTGGAAATCTCTCACGCTCAGAGAAATACAAAATCCGTGTGGTTGTTTACTGCTCCACCTTTCCAGCGGTCAGAACAACACAAAGCATAGGGGCTAGCTTTCTTTCTTAAAAACAAAAACAAGCAGTTTTGTCTCCTAGCCCATGCACTTCAACTCACGCATGCCTAGGAATCCCTAACCATGAACGATTCCAGAAAAAATAAAATCCTTCGTTTTTTCCCTTCTTCTAACCACGGTGTGCAGATGCACGAGAGCGCCCTCGAGTGACGGATAAGCATGACTGCAGGCTATTACTCTGGTGATTACTCTATGTTGCCCGGTCACACATATTTACCATATTTCAAAGTACATATAAAATATACTAAAGTCCCAGTTAAGTGGTTCAAAAATATCACTCAAAAGTTCAACTAATTGCATTTAATTTTAAACTAATATATTTGAAATCAATTACAAATAATATGATTTTAGGTGGTCGAAAACGTTACATTTCATTCACACTAAAGTTTATTGTTAACTGACATTAAAGAATATTTTAGGTAACGTAAATTGCTTGTCAGTACATTAGTAGTACACTTTAACTATATTTTAAAGACACTAGAAGCAATTATGAAAGTACATTTAAAGATGTACTATAAAGTTAACACTATAAAGTCATTTGTTAATAAGTATCTTAGCTCTTTATCTTTCGATGTCGTCCGACTATTCTCAGTCCCTGCATGGGCCCATGGAAAGAATTATGAACATGAATCCACTTGCATGTTCACAAACTTCTTCCACGTTTATTGTCTACTACATTAGATTATATAGATCCATTGTCAGGGGGTGGTGTTACATATGTGCGTCATACAAAGCAAAAGATGTGCCATATAGAAGTAAAATAATTCTGGGAAAAGAATTGCTTCTTTCCAGAGGCATCCTGTTATTCAAACTACTAAAAAGTAAAACAATCTGGGAAAAGAAAAGCCTCTTTCCAGAGGCATCCTGTTATTCAAACTACTAAAAAGTAAAACAATTCTGGGAAAAGAAAAGCTTCTTTCCAGAGGCATCGTGCTATTCAAACTACTAAAAAGTAAAACAATCTGGGAAAAGAAACGCTTCTTTCCAGAGGCATTGTGCTATTCAAACTACTAAAGAATAAAACAATTCTTAGAAAAGAATAGCTTCTTTCCAGAGGCATCCTGTTATTCAAACTACTAAAAACGAGAGGTATAGGGAGGGGGAGTACAGTAGATAGGAGGGAGAAAGAACACAAACAGGAAAACTCACAGTAATATTTGGCAGAGAGTGTGATAATTTAACAATATCAACCCATTCAGCAAAATTCCTTTGAAATTTCCTTTGAAATCCTTAGTAATCCAAAAGAAATTTCCCTCCAATTCTAAAGCCATGGCAAAACATATATGGTGAAAGTTTGGTCCAGCCAAATGTAACAGCTATCAGCCACATTTGGCCCAAAGGTTCTTGCTATCTGGGAAAATCTGTTTTTATCAAATCATAGTGTGGCAACTAAGTCAATTACAAAAGACCCAAAACCAGGCCTGAATACAATTACAATCACCAGAACACCGACTACGCCACAATGGGAATTTCACCCAAGGAATTATGTCTAAAGGCTAAACAGGTTCGCCACCAAGGTAGTTATAAATTGGAGACACAGGCTTGCGTACAAATTTACAAAAAAATACTTTATTTTAATCAGTTTAAAATAACAATCCAGTGCTTAACACACACACACACTCACACACAACCTTCCACAGGGCTGCAACCTTACTTCAGGTTAACTAGGTAAAAGACCAATTCCGGTTTGTACCACACACATACACACTTGTACTAATGTGAGACCTCATACACAGCAAAGCACTGCAATCCGTGAGAAACACCACCACCGCATGTCACACACCCTCGTCCCGAGTAAACCTGCAGCTCCTGAGGAACACACACACACACACACACACATACACACAAAGACAAATTAATAACAAAGTTTAAATTTTACCAACAAACAACCACATAAGAGAAGAACTTCAAATTGAATTGAATAAACCACTAACATTCGTCAGAAAACAACAATAAAGAAAAAAACAAACATCTGAAAATGGTAAGACAGCTATAACTATCAATCCATTTAACTCAGACCCATAATGAAGTTAAGTTGAAATTATAAAGTCAGCTGAATAGTCAACAAGAATAAACCAGATACTCAAAATAAAAGGTTTCCAGAAATGAAAAGAAATTATCCACTGAATTATAACACAAAAATAAGTAAATCACAAGAAGGAATCACAATATGAAACAGAATAAACAAATGCCCTTAACATGAGTTCAACTGTACAAACAAAAAGGAAGAAAATCATGTTCCACACGCCCCAGTAAACGGTGTTATGCTCAAAGCAATCCTGATGAAAACAGAACACTGGACGTGTACTCCTCGTGGGAACAAAACAGCGATACAGTCACGAAAGCGAAGCCACACTTTCTCCAGCAAGTCGTTGCGGGACTCTGAATAGTCAACACATTTAAACACTCCGTTTAAAAAGAATAATGATCCGGTGTGCGTTCCCATACACTAAACGCCCAGGCCGACAGAGAAAGATACCACGCCAAAGTGAAAGGCACGATTAAATTAAAGAGTATGCACACGTACGAGTATAAAACTCGCTTGAGGAGTGACAAAGCCACACATGAGGGGATGAGCAGATGGAAAATGAAGCTACCTGAAATGCTTCACTACAATCACAAACCCAGCCAGGAGAAGAAACAGCACCCCAGAGGAGAGTCGCTTACCTGAGCTCCCGGTGTGTGACGCTTATATGTGCGTAACACGCCGCCCATTACTGACGTCACGCAAACATCATAGCTCTCATGTCACAATCGTCTATATATAAAATGAATAAATATGTGAAATATTTAACTTAAATAGCCTAATTAACAGATTAACAAAATGAAAGGAAAAGACTGAGTGACATATGCTGCTGAGTTTGGTTCATGTTTGTGTGGTGCAATGCTTTACGAAAGTTCACGGAAAGAAAAACTAGATGACAGAAATAAAAGTAAACTCACTGCAGTTTCGAATGATCTGTATGACCAAAGTATTTTTTTGTTGTTTGTTTCCGCTGTTCGATCGTGCTGGTGCCTAACGCACATACAGCATTGCAAACATTCGTTTAATTACTGCCTCAATTCGGAATGGCATGGAGGTGATCAGTCTGTGGCACTGCTGAGGTGGCTCATCTGCATTTTTTTGTCTCTTGTTTCTCATTTTCCTCTTGACAATATCCCATATATTCTCTATGGGGTTCAGGTCTGGTGATTTTGCTGGCCAGTCAAGCACACCAACACCATGGTCATTTAACCAACTTTTGGTGCTTTTGGCAGTGTGGGCAGGTGCCAAATCCTGCTGTAAAATGAAATCAGCATCTTTAAAAAGCTGGTCAGCAGAAGAAAGGATGAAGTGCTCTAAAATTTCTTGGTAAGTGACTTTGGTTTTCAAAAAAAAACACAGTGGACCAACACCAACAGATGGAATTGCACCCCAAATCATCATAGACTGTGGAAACTTAACACTGGACTTCAAGCAACTTGGGCTATGAGCTTGTCCACCCTTCCTTCAGACTCTAGGACCTTGGTTTCCAAATGAAATACAAAACTTGCTCTTGTTGTGGTTTCCCCTTTTCCCCGCTGGAGAATTACTTTTGAGACTTGGGTTTGGATGCCAAAAGATAGACTTTATTGTCGAGGACAATCAAGCCGAGGACAATCAAGCCGAGTTGTCTATAGAGAACTAATCTTTACTCGGTTGAGGACCGTTTTATAGTGGTCTTCACACGAAAGCATGTCACCCTAAATCACTGGGGCGGGGGTCTTAAGGTAAATACTATCATGGGAAACAGATGGTTTTCCTTAAGGCCTCTTAGTGGCCCCTAAAATAACATGAGATATAGCTCTGCTGGTGGGGCCCTAAAAAAATAACCATATGAGCTTGTCATACTTATGGCCTCTACAACAACACAGAATGTGCTGGCCCAGCAACATACAGAGTAGGACTATAATTATAATAGTAAACTAATTTGGACACAATTCCTCTATATTTTAGTTAATAAAATCTTCCTCACATTCCCCCTTTGAGACGTTTACGTCTCACCTTCTCCGGAGTGCTGTGTCAAGATCCAGCTTCTTAGTAATTACTACTAAGTGACAAAAATAAAGTCACTATGTTTCATTATCAATTAACTAAATCATGTCACGGCATTCCGGAAGATGTTAGGGCCAAACATCTCCCCTCTTATCTTTTGGCTAGAAGGGAGTAAAAGACCCTGACACCTTAACCTACTTTTCCTAACTGAATACAAAGAGGGTTATAAAAATGTTTAAAGTCTGTTCGTGCCTTGCCTGTGGTTGTCACAGTTACGTAAAATACATAAAGAACAATGAAAATAAGAGTACATAAGAATAATACTAAACCAAAAAGAGAAACCAAAACAAAATATATACAATATGAAACAAAATAAAACATACATAACATAAAGATTTAGGTTACAGATACATTGGTCTTAATCTTCATCGGAGGAACTCGGAATCTCATCTGCCAGTTGCAATTCAATGCTGTTCTGTAAAGCAGATCCCCATAATATTCATGTTTAATCAGATTCCTTTTTCATCATTGCAATATCTTAACATGTCCATTTGTTTAACTGTGGCCTTGATAACTAGGGATTTTAATAATGCTAGTACACAGCAAAATAGTAATCCTCCTATTCCGATTGTCACTCCCAAGAGTATTCCTAATTTTGCTAGCCATGCTCCCCATGATCTTAATTTTAAATCAAACCAATCCCATGTTTTTTCATCTCTTCTAGCGTTAGTTGTCATTTCTACTTGTAATTCCTTAAGTTTGGTCATGGCTTTTGTAAATGCTCCTTCTGGTGCTGTATTGTTAGGGATATATTTATAACATAGGTCTCTGAATAAGACGCACACCCCTCCTTTGTCTGCCAACATCAAATTAGGGCTAATCTATTTTGCCATGTCATTTTACTTGTTGCATCTAATTGTTCTCCTAAAGAAATTAATGCTTCATTGGTATAATTAATGAACCTTTGTTGATTGTAGTATATGTAATTTATCCATTCTGTATTTTTATTGTGAAATCCAAATGAATATTGATTCAAGACCTGATTTGACTTCATCTCGTGCTTTGAATTGATTCGGTATACCTCTGGGTTGACCTATTGAATCTATATATACTTTAGAATCTGGCATATAATTTCTAATATAATTTCTCTTAACTTTGTGATTAATTGTTTCATTTCTTCCTAATGAGGATTTTGAATCCCATTCTATTATATGGAGTTCTTGCACTAATCGTACTCTCGTGCATTTACCTCTCCATCCTAACGGTAGGGCAGACAAAAGTTTCCTTTTTCCGCACATCCAAAAGAAATCAGCTAATGCTATACTTTGGTCTTTATATAGGTCTGTATTAGGTAATGATATAGGTTGATTTTTACAGGTTTTAGCTGGCCAAATTGGTTCGCCTCTGCTTATTCCTGATGCCCGAAGGGGTGGAAAATCTCTAGAATCATCAACATTTCGAAATATCGTTGTATCCAAATTCTAAACAACACTGCATTTCCCTTTGAATTGTCCCACATTTACAACCCCTGTGGGTTTAACAAAGCCCTCATATTTTTTTGCTGTAGTCTATGGTGTACCATAGTGGAATCTATACTTGGTCAACTTGTATTTTCAAATCTTCAGTTATATCTAAGCTTCTACATTTAGCTCTCAATCGAGGTATATGCTTGTAGAATGGTTTTTGTTTAGCATTGCTTAGGGAGCCTAGGCACTCAGCTGGACAAAAAGGTCTTAAGTCTTTCTCCAAATGACAAAAGTTTCTGTTGAATTCAGTACAGTGTTCATAACTGAATGGATTAGGGACTACTATCACTTGGCTCATCTGTGTTTTAGAACAGAATAGGCAGTCTTTTTAATTTAACGGTTGTGAAAGTTGCCCAATTATCATTAATTGTTTGTGCTGTTTCCCATAAAATATTTAGCTTGGTATCGTCTTCCTACATGTCATAATTCTCTTCAACATTCCTATGTTGTTTTTCATACAATCCTGGTTCAGTTGTAGTCGAGATTGAGCTATTATTCCCTTTCTGACCCTATATCTATCATAAGTCTCCCATGTGGCCCAAAAATCCTCTACCTTTGCATTCAAGTGTGGTGACCAAGACTCTTGTTGCTTAACTTTCCTTGTCATTGCATACACTGGTGGGGCAAACCTTCCCTGGCCTTGATAGAACTGCTGTTGTCTGTAAATGGAAACTTTCAGAGGTCTTGATTAGTGATATCAGGCATGTTCATTTTTTCATTTGGCCAGTCGTCCTTTTCGGTGAGACCTGTAGAAATGTCAAGTGGGTTGAGGGCTGTCCTGGCCCCTTTTTGGCTTCTCATACATCTGTTTGCAATCCATTGTATTAACATAAAGAGCAGGGTTAATACCCCTTTTCTATAATAAAGAATTTGGCCTTATTAAATTGTTTTCATCCTTACTATTTTTGATTAATTTCAGTGTTATTCTCAACAATTTGCTAATTAGGTTTTCTTTTTGTTTTATAAATTTAGTCCCTCTATCACTGGATAAAATTTTTTGGTCTATTTTGCTAAGTAGCATAGGCTTTTTAAGCTGGAAAACACTCAACCCACTTTATTAAATGTTGACAATCAGAAAGACAATATTTATCCTTTTGACACAGAATCAGCTCCATCCTGGGATGCTGAAAAAGAAAGTTAGCTGTGGGGTGGACAGGGCAAGCTTCCTTGCTTTGCCTTCCCACGTAATACGCTGCGCAAGTGTGGCACTGTTTTTCTTTTCGCCACAACAATAATTTAGGTGCTGACCAGGAAACTTAACCAATTCATCCAGGGTCATTTTAAGGCCATAATCTGCCCTGTGGGCCCACATTTCAATTTTTGCATACAGCTGTTTTGGCAAATTAATTGATTTGCCTCAGTGTCTCGTCAGACATATTCTTTCACTCCACGTCACACCATTGCACACCATCATTCACACTTTTTCACACCCTTTCACACCCCACTCTTAGGCTAAAATCAAGTTTAATTTTTTTGTGCAACCTCTTTTTTCAACAAAATTTAATAAATTATTTTGTTTGGAATAATTAGCTCAGGTACTGTGCAATTGAGAAAGCCGATTGTAATTTCTCAAATGTCACATGTTTGTCTACTTTGAATTTTAGTCATGCTACCTAAAAAGAGGATTGGAGATCTCCACATGATCTAGGATCCATGGCCAAAAATAATTTCTATCTTGTTACCCCCAGTGATGACAACATTTGTGATTTCATAATTTTGGAACTTTGCAGACATATTATTCTTATTTAATCTAGTCCTAGAAAATGACCATTAAACAAAATGGAGTGACCAATATTTTATTTTATCAGCCCTATTTTTGTCTGTTAGACGTCTTCTTCATAAGAACTCAGCATTCTTGTTGACGATTCAGTTGTACCTTTCCCTAGTTTAATTAAATAGCGGTGGTTCCTGCCCGTTCTGCTGAAGAACCACACTCAGAGCCTTTGGTCTTGATTTCAGATGATAGACGTTATTTACAAAGAGAATAAACCCGAGAAGTCCTCTGCAGAGCAAATCTAACTAAGTTCTTTGCGTTGCCCCTTTTATACAGCTTTTTAAGGCGTGTTCTATACCTTATGTATATAATAAATTTCTCCCTAGAGTGGAAGAGAGAGGCCCCCAGACTTGTTTTGGTATAGAACGAGACCCTTGACCGGTCCATATGTTTCTCATCTCTGAGGGTCCACACTGTTTCACCATGCAGGCCTCTGTCTCCCACCAAGGTTTCTAGGCACTATGCCAAATCCAGCTCCATTTTTGTGTGATTAGTAAGATATGCACTCGCTTCTGTCTGTCAAAATTCCTTTTCTTTAAGACCTAAGGCTGGACTGGTAACTGTTGAAAAGCAGATCAAGAATGTTAGTTAAAACATAAAATTCAAAGAACTGCTGTGAGACCAGTGAATAACCAATACTAATTACTCTAATATAATAACTAAATTTGAAGCAGTCTCTATAGTGATCATTAGATATGCAGCACCTGTGCACTCAATGGGAAGTGATGAAAGTTCTTCTGTGTAGACTATTAGTCTGTTGAAGCTGTTTGTCTGTTGTACTGGGTCGTCAGTCTGTGGTGGCCTGATGTGATGTAGGGTCTTTGTTGTTTCTCTGCCTCCTCTCAGTCTGGCTTTCCTGTCACAGTTTTGCATTTCAGGATGTTCTCTTCATCCTCAGGAAAAGTCTCAAGTGAAAGATTAACCTATTCCTGTTTTGTGTCAGCCTTTCTCCATGCAGAAGTATGCACTCCTCTTTCTGGAGGGGGGTGGAAAGTCCATCTCCTTCTCCCTCTTCTTCTCTCTGCAGCTTTGTCTTTGCCTCTTCACCACACACTGGTAGACAGACTCCAGCACATTGCTTCCTTTTTTTCCAGGCACTGTTGTCGAAGCCATCTGAAACTCTAACACTCAGAGACCGCATTAATCAAATTGACCTTAGTCAAACTTGTGTCTTGAGCAATTAGCTCTTTATATAAATTTCACTTTCCAGCCAAATCTTTCAATGGTCCTACCATATAAAACATTCATCTGGTTAAGGCAGCAGTTCCCTTATTCTATTTTAGTAAAGCAAGTTCTTCATTGCAGAAAAATAGCAAGCAGTTTTTTCTTTGCAAACTGCAGAAAACAGCAGTAATCTACCTTTATTATCTAGGAATATTACAATCAAACAAAATAATAGTTTTTCTACAACAGCACGACATGCCTACGGTAAAAACCATCATAATTTTCTTTTAAATTCACATAGATGTTCAGAATAATCTAGTAATGGTGAATTAATTTCCCAACCTACATATATTTAATCAACAAAGTTACATTCTTATTGAGAAATGTCTATGGCTTATGTATCAAAATTTCTATTAATTTGGTCACCCAATCTTGCTCTCATTCCACATTGCTCTCCACAAATTACCTTTTAGTTAATTCAAACCCAAATCTCTGAAACTCTGTAATGGATTAACTTCCATACTGTCTCCCAGGGATAACAAGATACAAATTTTATGTCTTCAGACATAATATATATAAATTTAAGCACGTGCAATCTTATTTATTCATCTATTAAGATAAATAATTAAATAATAAATGTATACCCTATTTTTATTGATCTCTTGCTACAATAATCTTTAAAGTCCATATCCTATACCTATTTATAACAAAATTATATAAGTCACTTTATTATTTAGAGCTCTACACTCATTTATTCCTCTCCCTTTATTTCCAGCGCTCATACATTCACACTGTGTCCCTTATTTTGGGCCGATGTACTCTTCTCAAGCGAGGCAACAATCTCCTGTGTGAAACACAGGAGAGTCAGCAGTCGCCGCTCACAAGATTCAGAGTTTATCACACACCAATCATTCCCCTACACTTCGCACAACTCCCACTCTGCTCTCTCTGGTGCCGTTTAAATACACCAACCACTGTATTCACTATTTCACTTGCACAATAAATAAATAAATAACCTGACAAGCTTGCACTCTGTCTTCCTGATACCAAGGAAAGGCAACGCTGCCCTTACAAGTTTGCTCTCTGTCTTCTCTTGATTAATCTTAAATCAAGGAAAGGCAACCCTTGCGCAATAAATAACCTACAAGTTTGCTCTCTGTCTTCTCGATAACCTTATATCAAAGAAAGGCAACCCTTGTAGTGCCTAACCCTGTAGGACTTTTGCCTAGGACTCTACCAGCGCTTCTCTTTTAATCTAATTCTACTTAAATATAAAAAATCTGAATTCACTGTTCTCCTCAAGTCCAACTCAACAGAAAATACAGATCAATGCATGCATTTAGTGCTTTTGGAATCAAAACCCCTTTTCCTTTTATTTTCAACTCTTTTCCTCCAATTATTACAGTTCGATAAATTTAGAAGGATGTAAAGTGTCTCACCACAAGCAAACTCTGGAAAACAACACAACCTAACTATATAAGCAAAACTGCTTACCTTTGGCCAAGTTGTTGTGTTGCTCGTCCAGAGTCCGCCTGCCGTGGTCCACCCCGCTGTCCTTTCGAATCCTGTTCGTGACGCCAATTATGTTGTGGTTTCCCCTTTTCCCCGCTGGAGAATTACTTTCGAGACTTGGGTTTGGATGCCAAAAGATAGACTTTATTGTCGAGGACAATCAAGCCGAGGACAATCAAGCCGAGTTGTCTATAGAGAACTAATCTTTACTCGGTTGAGGACCGTTTTATAGTGGTCTTCGCACGAAAGCATGTCACCCTAAATCACTGGGGCGGGGGTCTTAAGGTAAATACTATCATGGGAAACAGATGGTTTTCCTTAAGGCCTCTTAGTGGCCCCTAAAATAACATGAGATATAGCTCTGCTGGTGGGGCCCTAAAAAAATAACCATATGAGCTTGTCATACTTATGGCCTCTACAACAACACAGAATGTGCTGGCCCAGCAACATACAGAGTAAGACTATAATTATAATAGTAAACTAATTTGGACACAATTCCTCTATATTGTAGTTAATAAAATCTTCCTCACTCTCATCTGAAAAGAAGACTTTGGACCACTGGGCAACAGTCCATTTCTTCTTCTCCTTAGTCTAGGTAAGACGCCTCTCTCTGTGCTTCAGGAGTCGCTTAACAAGAGGAATACGACAACTGTAGCCAATTTCCTTGACACGTCTGTGTGTAGTTGCTACATTACTACATTAGATTACATAGATATCTAGCAAAACAATCATCATTTTCTAGCCTGTGTAGCCGCAAACCATCAGAGTGCCCATGGGCGTGCCCTGTCCAACACCGAAATTGCCTACAATGGGCATGTGAGCATCAGAACTGGACCACGGAGCAATGGAAGAGGTTTGACTGGTCTGATGAATCATGTTTTCTTTTAGATCAGATGGATCAGATGGGTGAGTGCATGTTGTACCTGGGGAAGAGATGCCATCAGGATGCGCAATGGAAAAAAGGCAGGCCGGCAGAAGCAGTGTTATGCTCTGGTCAGTGTTTTGCAGGGAAACCTTGTGTCCTGCAAACCTTGTGAACATGACAAAAAGTTCAAGGTATTGCCTTGCGCTCCAAATTCCCCAGATCTCAATCCATTTGAACATCTGTGGGATGTGTTGGACCAAGAAATCCAATCCATGGAACCCCAACCTGGCAACTTGCAGAATTTAAAAGATCTGCTTTTAATGTCTTATTACACATTCAGAGGTCGTATGGTCTTGATGCATATTGTGAAGGGGGCCTACACGTTATTAGTTAGGGGGTTTTCATGTTGAAGCTGGTCAGTGCATATTATGCTTCAAATGGGCAGCTGACTCATCCCCCCGATGCTGACAGAATCTTGTCACGCCCCTGCATGGCATTAAACCACACACACAGTTTCACTTTCTCTAATCAGACCCTTTAAGAACATTTGTGACATTGTTCAAAACAAAGTTTGGGAGTTACTGTTCACCTAAACTCTGCAGCTATGGGCTCCAGAGCTGTGTTCTTCTTATGGATGTTGCTGTCGTCCACCTCCACTGGAATCAAACTAGACGGAAATGGTTATGTTGATGTTGTCATTGCAATCAGTTCAAGAGTATCACAGGACAACACACTCATTGATAAAATCAAGGTGAATATGTGCTTTGTTTCCTGTCTATTTTAACAAACTTTATGTGTATTAAAGGATTTAGTGGCTTTTGTGAAAGTTAATATTTTGTTCCAAAAAGAAATACATAATCGAAATTTTAAATTTTTGTTATTGATATAATTACTTATATATACATACACACATTTTGAGTTATTCTCATTTTCTTTTCACTTTCGTCTGACAGGACATGGTAACTGAAGGGTCACTTTATCTTTTTGAAGCATTGGATAAAAAGGTCTATTTCAAGGAAGCTACAATACTAGTCCCACCCCAGTGGAATAGTAAGGATTTTACCAGAGCAAGAACAGAGTCCTTTGAAAAGGTACAGATGATTATGTCATTTTGTTTTACCCGTCGAAAATTTACCTCTTCAGTCATTTTATTCCCATTTGATATTGCTGACTGAAATCCTATGTCAAACACAGGCAAGAATAAGAATTGATAATCCTAATCCAGCATATGGTGATGAACCCTACACTAATCAGTATGGAGAATGTGGAGTTGAGGGAGAGTACATTCATTTCACCCCAAACTTCCTCCGAGACAACACACTTACTAAGCAGTATGGGTCAAAAGGTGAGCATCTTGTTATCCTTCAACATTAATTCAGGTTAATAGAGTAATCTGTTTGTTTTATTAGCAAGAATGTTTGTTTGCAGGAAGGGTCTTGGTGCATGAATGGGCTCATCTGAGATGGGGCGTTTATGATGAATACAGTGAAAAACAGCCATTCTACTACTCTAATGAACGTATTGAAGCTACAAGGTTATAAACTTTTTAACAAAAAGAAAGCATGTCATTAAAATCTCATTGGAAATGATCTCAGCCATTGATTTCCTGCTTATCTTTAGGTGTAGCAAAAATATTGAAGGTCGGTTTTATGACGATACTACTGAAACTCTATGTCGCATTGATCCACAAACTTCACTACCGACTAAGGATTGCAAGTTTTTACCTAACAAACATCAAAACACACACAGTTCAATAATGTTCCTGCCAAGCCTGGATTCTGTAAGTACAGATTTTACATGTTCCACAAATGCAACTTAGCTTTGATAATTCACAGTTTGTTGTTTGCAATTATAGGGAAGAAATAATCATTCAGAATATTTGGTTTCAGGTGAGCACATTTTGTCGTGAAAATGAGCACAATTATGATGCCCCAAACCTGCAAAATAAAATATGTGGCAAAGCAACATGGAACGTAATATTTGAGGATTCTGTGGATAAAGACGCACTTCGTTCTCTAAAACCGCTGCAGACTTCTCCACCAGCACCAACTTTCAAAGTTGTGCAGCGAAAGCATCGGGCCGTTTGTCTCGTACTTGATGTCTCAGGAAGCATGCAAGTATGCAAAAACATCAATTAAACTTTAAAATAAAAATATTCAATGTATTATATCCTTCCACGCTCTGATATGAGCTTAATCATTTTGAAACCGAAGGAAGTATAAAATTGATATCACAAGAATGTTTATTATTATTATTTTATTATTATTGCACCCATTTTCTAGGGCTCTAGAATTCTTCGACTGCAACAGGCTGCCACACAATTCCTGGAGAATATCATTGAGGATCAATCCAGTGTGGGAATGGTAACATTTAGCGCTGGTGCTTCTACTCTGAGCTCCTTGATTATTATTGACACCACCAGAGAACGTCTCGTCACTTTGTTGCCAAAAACAGCAGCTGGAACAACATACATATGTAAAGGCCTCAATCTAGGCTTAGAGGTGCCATATTATTTGTACAAGTATACATGTTTTAATGTTTATAATATACTGATGTGTGAAATATATGCTGTCTGTTATATGCCAATGTTCTGTGTCTTCAAAACCTAAAGGTACTTAAAAAGGACGATGGGGATGTGATAGGAGATGAAATCTTTCTTCTGACAGATGGTGAAGCCACAGATAACCTTAATAGTTGTGTTCCCAATGCAATTAATAGTGGTGCCATTATACACACAATTGCTTTGGGTGATAAAGCAGATAAAGCACTGCGGGAAATGGCTGACAAAACTGGTAAGAAACAGTCACATACAGACTAACAGTGTCCCAAAAATAAGTACTGTAGGCCTAGGTGGACATTTGTCACAATTTAAATTTCATTCATTGAATTTCATTACTTTAGACAGATGGTTTTCAAACTGTGGGATGTGCGAAGTTTAAGTTATGAAATTTAGTTAACACATTTGATGGTGGGCATAATGTACTTACATATTTCTGACACAATGCACAAGCATTTCGGAAATCCAGCTACACAGCGCGCAAAAATAAATATAGCCTACATCACCAACAAACGACTCTTATGAAACCGATTTAAATCAGCGTGATGAATTATACAATAGATTACATTTTTTTAATTATCGTTGATATTATGGTCATAATCATACAAAATGCATCCATTCATCAAATTCATTCATTTCATAAACATTTCTAAATCATACCTTTGGAGCAAATGTATCTGAGTAAATCATGATATTCAGTGCCTGTTTACTATCCAATGGAAATTTCTCATGTGTTGAAAATAGGGGGGAAATTTATCACAGCCAGTGATGACACTACCTCTAATCAGCTAATGAATGGATTTTCCACACTAACTGTACCAACAGGAGATCAAACAAAAGACCCAGTTCAGGTTTGGCAAGTGATCACTCACTGTCCATGGTAAAGTACCTCAAGACTAGCCTATTATGGATATTGATGTTTCATTTTTATCACCCCTTTAGATAGACAGTGTGGGAGTAAAAACATCTGACTGGTTTAATGGGACAGTACCAATAGATCAGACTGTTGGTACCAAAACCAGCTTTACAATAACCTATGAAACAACTCTACCTAAAATTAACATACAGTCACCGAGTGGCTCAGTCTACAATCAAATGCAGATGCGTCATTATGAATCATCTAAAACAGTAACTTTAAAAGTTCCAGGAACTGCACAGGTATGTGCTGAACTTGCTCAAGATTTTGTTTACTTTTTCTGGAATTGAACCTTTCATGAATTGTTCATTTAATAATACTATCATGTGTTTGGTAGACTGGGGAATGGAAGTACAGTATCCAAACTCCAACAGTTCAAGCTCTGACTGTAACAGCAACGAGTCATGCGGCACGAGCTGATGTTCCCCCTATCTTTGTCAAAACCCACATGAACCAGAAGTTCAGTGACGGCACTAAACCCATGATAGTGTTTGCTGAGGTTAGTCAAAATTACAAGGCTATAATGAATGTTGAAATGTGGGCTACGCTGGAGCTAGAATCTGGTTCTGCACAAATGCTACAACTGCTGGACAGTGGAGCAGGTGAATGACAAATAATCCATGTTTATAGTCTGCACTCAACTTCACATTTACATCATATAGCCAAAAGTGCTCAAATAAATCCAGTATTATTTTCCAGGAGCTGATGCTTTCAAGGATGATGGTGTTTATTCCAGTTATGTCACAAAGATGAAAAATGGGAGAAGCAGTTTGAAAGTAAAAGTGAAGAATCAAAATGGACAAGCCAGCTTTACTCTCCAAAAAAGGGGGGGTGCTCCATACGTACCTGGATATGTGGTAGACGGTAAACCCTGAGATCAAGACTCTTAAAACAAGCTACTCAAACATTTCCTTTCCTTCCTCACAACCAGTTCTTGCAGATGTATTCAGGTGGTTTGTTTAATTTCAGGTGTGGTGGAGATGAACCCTTCAAAACCTCTAGTTTCGGCAGAATCACCTATAATCGGAAGCTTCAGCAGAACAACCACCGGAGAGAGTTTTGAGGTAATTCTTAAAAGCACAACTCCACCAAATTTCCCTCCTAACAGAATCACAGATCTAAATGCAGAGATCCAGAACGACACTGTGCTTCTCAGCTGGACAGCACCTGGTGAGGACCTCGACCACGGGACAGGTAAAGCATACAATTAATACAAAATAGAAGTTGTTATAAAGCTAGATCACAAAATAATGTATCTCCCATAGGCCTTACAATGTTTTTTTGTTTTTTTTTCCTTTTAAGCTAAATTCTACAAGATCAAGTGGAGCCTTGACTTTAAAATGCTTCAGTTCAACTTCAGCAATGCTCATGAAATCAACATATCTGGCATCTCACCTCAGGAGGCTGGATCAGTTGAACAACATTCATTCAATCTCAGTTTTCCAATCAAAAATAGCACAACACTCTACTTTGCGGTTCAATCTGAGGACAAAGAAAATGTCAAATCTCAAATCTCCAACGTTGCTCAAGCTTCAAAGATCATCCCTCATCCAGAACCCACAGAGGTGTCAGATCTGAAATTTAGGTTTATTGCTATAACTGTTTTCTTGGCCACTGTAGTGATTACTGGCATTATTGCGATAACAGCATGGGCATTGAGACAAATAAGGCAGCAAGGTTTCTTGATTATTACGCCGGAATAAGAGTATAGTTCGAAGTATATCAGCCTAGAAAATCGCAACTTTTCATTTTCCATCAGTCTTAGTACACAACGTAACTACAAAAGAGTCAAGTTTTAAACAGGAAAAATATTGAAACTCTTTGGTCATTTTTGAACAAGATGCTAACGGTCTAATCAGATTCAATAAACTATGCTAAGCTACGCTAAAAGTGCTACCAGACCTGGAAATCATCTGGATGTATTCGAAAACAGTAAAACTCAACTGTTTAACTCTAGGGCAGTTGGAAAATGAGCCAATTTTCAAAAAAAGTGGAATGTTCCTTCAACATCTGATACAAAGAAAATATTTACATTATAAAGTTACTTTATTGAGTTGTCTTTATTTGTACACTTTATGCTTAGCAATAAAATAATACAGCTTGTTGTTTGTAAACTTTACATTTGTCTATATTGGAATGTTTGTGTGCTCTTAAGGCAAATAATTAAACTTCCATGATGGCAGCTGTCTAGTTCTTTTATTATCATATGCACCAATACGGAAATGTAATACATGTGCTTATATGAAATACCCATATATTAAATACATGTTTTATATATGCCATATCCATATTAGTCCATGGGCCAAGCCAGAATTTGGTACTACCTAAGGTGGCAAAATTTCTTTGGTACCAGTTTGTTTGTAGAGTCCATATAAGTAAATCTGAAAATGAAAATGTGAGTCCTGCTGTTTATTTTGATATGTGTTACCCTTGGAGGCTACAAGCACTTCATGACTTATTCAGCTATGACTCTGCTGTGTGAAAATTATTGAAGAAATGACCTATGATTGCAACTTTGTTTAATTTGATGCATTTTCAAATCAAGATTACTCTGAGCATTTTTGTTCTACAAGCAAGGTACTAGCGTCACTGTGAAGCAAATGTCCACTCATTCATTTGGTTTGCCTGTTTTATACAACAACAACTTTGTCAGTTTAAAAAAATGATTGATGAGATGGAAGTAGTGCAAGATGGCTGAAATTTCATGTGATTTCAAAACCAGATTACTTCACAATACTTTGCTGCACAGACTAGCACATAGCATCATGATGCTATTTTTAGCACCACATATTTAAATGTTCCTTGTTCTTGTTATAACGTTATTTCTGTCATTTTCAGAGCAATGTACATCACAGAATAGAGAAGTATGGCAGAACAAAGTGCAAGTGTTACACAGCTGAGAGTATTTAATACACTGTTCAGATGATGACTTTAATCTTGTGGCACCTATGAATATAGATTCATGGAACACACTACTCAGAGCAGCTAAAATAAGAGGCTACAGCCCCATCCTTGATCTTGCTAAAGACCTACCTGAAGATAGCATACCATCAGTATTGTATCACAGGAAATGTCATAGCATCTTCACTATATGAAGAAACTGCTTGACAGCATCCTTGCAAAAGAAAGTTCTGCAGAAAGATCTCTCACAGAAGACTTAAGAAAATCCACCGGCATCAAGGGTGTATGAGGCCAAATGTATATTTTGTGACAAATGTCTCCAGGGTCATTGATGGTCACAGGTATAATCGAGCAGTAAGGCTCCACAAGCTGCTCTGAGGCTGTCCTGAGACTAGCAGGGAAAGGTCTCCATCCATGGTTAGAACAGAATCATCAGGAAGATCTTATTCACTTGGAAGCAACTTTGCAAGCAGTCGAAAACCTGTGTGAAGAAATATCTCAGAAAAGATTTGAGAGAACCCTTGAGCAAGATTCATGTCAACGCATTCTGACACTATTCAGTTCCTCAGCTACCTTAGAGAAAACAGTGGTCCTATGTCTGCCTTCTGGATGTCTTATGTGGACATGGTTGAGATTTTGCTTAGTCTTATCCGAGCATCAAGAGAGGAAAACTGGAAGATGCATCTTGCAGCAATTAGAGCAACCATTCCACGGTGTTTTGCTTATGACAGGCTAAACTTGCCAGATATCTGACATACTTTAATGCTAAAATGTCACGCTTGGAGGTGGATCATCCTGGTATTCATGCACACTTTATGGAGGGTGTTTTTTTCTGTCCAGCTGGGCAGGACAAATCCCTTTGGAAAGATTCTGGTAGACCAGACAAGTGAGGAGACTGTAAACTTCAGAAAACAGAAGTTTTCCCTGACAGTTTTCCCTGTCATGTTTCTGAGGTGAAATGACATGACAGGCAATGAGTCTACAGAGTGTTTCAGTCATCAAGATTTGCAGAAGCCCAGGATAAAGAAGGATATGGCAGATGTAAATGCCTTTGTAGAACTTCTAGAGAGAAGCTGGGTAAATCCTCTAGGTTCAGATCAGTCTGAAATCATTAGTCTTTCCACAGGAATGGTTGTCACCAGACAAAGCCAGTGATCTGCTGCAAGCTCACCAGACTGGAGAGCAGGCATATCAGACGTTCAGAAGTGAATGTTTAGAGAAAGAGTCACCTGCAACCAAGTTTCATGAAAAAAAAAAAAAAAAAAAAAAAAACATAATCTGAAGACATTCTCAAGCATCAAGACAAGTGCTAAAGTAAAACAAGCACAGAGGAAAGAGGTGGTCTTGAAAGCTGACAGAAATCTCTTTGGGCATATGATCATTGCTTTGCAAAGTAGAGAACTTCACATTAAAGATGTCCTGGCTCATCCACTTGGTCCATTGCCTTAGGAACTCTCAAATCCAGATGGCTCATTGCGGAAAACTAATAAGGCTCCTCTAGCAAGAGAGTTAAAGAAATCAGCATCATCAGTTGAAAATGGTGGAGAACACTCTGCATGCATCATTGATGGAATGAGCTGAAATCTTCCCATGAGGAGGTGAATACCCGTATAGTCCTACATGCAAATCATGCTAGCCAGAATGGCTATCTAACCACAGTTATTGTGAGTGAGGATACGGATGTCATGATCCTCTGTCTTGGATGCTGTAAGAAGATAAACTGCCCCCTTTATCAGAAATCTGGCACTCAGATTCGAACAAGGTACATCAACATCAGCAACCTTGCTCAGCTCCTTGGAGATGACCTATGTAATGCTTTTATATGGGTACATGCCTTTACGGGTTGTAGCATAAGTGCTTTTGCAGGACGATGAAAACTTACCGCTCTCAAATTTGTAAAAGGAAACAGGACATTCCAAGAGTCCTTCAAATCCCTGGGAACATCGTGGGATGTATCAGAGGAATTATACAACAACATGGAATCATTTGTCTGCAGGATGTATGCACCATCGTCTAGTGTACACTACCGTTCAAAAGTTTGGGGTCAGTACATTTTTATTGTTTCTTTTTTTTTTTTTTAATACTTTTATTCACCAAGGATGTATTAAGTTAATAATTAAAAGTTTATTAAAAGTTAATAATAAATAATTTACATTGTTATAAAATATTTATATTTTGAATAAACACTGTACTTTTTAAACTTGTTATTCACGAAAGAATCCTGAAAAAAAAAATCACAGGTTCCAAATAAAATATTTGGCAGCACAACTGTTGATATTATCCAACATTGATCATTCTAATAATAAATCCGTCATATTAGAATTATTTCTGAAGGATCATGTGACACTTAAGACTGGAGTAACATCTGATAAAAATTCAGCTTTTCATCACAGGAATAAATTCTATTTTAAAGTATGTTAAAATAAAAAACATTATTTTATATTGTAAAAACATTTTGCAATATTACTGTTTTTTTTTTTCTATATTTTTAATCAAATAAATGCAGCCTTGATGAGCATAAGAGACTTCTTTAAAGACTATTACAAGTCTTACTGACCCCAAACTTTTGAACGGTAGTGTATGTGATGTCACTGATCTACGTTACCTGCTATTCTGTACCAAAAGGGGTAAAGTGGAGTCCAGCCTACTGCTATATTACCAGGCAGCTGTCTGAAGGCACTGTCTGGAAGAACAGCCAGACATACCCCAACCAAAAGGACATGGATGGACAACTGATGACAAACGTATGCTTATAATAAATACAATAATTACATTTTCTGATAACTAATAATAAAATAGTATAAATATGTATAGGTAATTTCTAGACATTTGGACACCTCACTGAAATGGATGAGAAATATCTTACACTTATGGCCGGAGCTTATGCAAGTGTTGACAGACCTGCAAGCTTCCCGACTGTTCCTGTCTTGCCAACGAATTAAAGTGCACAGAAATGTGCAAGCTACAAACCTGCATCAGAGGGAGGAGGAGGATACTGATGTCATGAAACTAGTTGAATATGATGATGACGATGATGATTATGAACAAACAGAAACAGTTTGCAATGACCAAATAAGTTCATGAACAAGGTAGAACTATGTTTTTTTTTGTATGACGTTCTGTTCAAATAAAGTTACAAGATATTTTCTTTTCTTGGCTCAGCGGTTAGTGTCATTGAAGGCTGATTTCTGTGACAAAGCTACCACTAACAGGTTATCATGTTGTAATATCATCTAGAAATATGGACTTAAAAAAATCAAACTAGAATTTGCCACGTTGGGTGGTATCAGTTAGTAAAAAATGTGGTCTGGGCCCATGGACTATGATTCTTATTAGAAAATGGAACAATTTCATATATTGACATGGAAGTCTAGCCCACACAAAAATATATGTTTATATATGTGTATAATACATGTATTGTTATAATACGGAATGTATATAATTATTAATATATGTGAGATATATGTGTCATGATCTGGTCGGTGAGCTGCGGACCGCTCACCACCAGACGTCGCTCTTGCGTTTTGTCACGCACGGACTGCCACACCACACCCCGGACTACACTCCCCATCAGCCATTGCACTTCCCCCCATCCAATCAGAGACTGTATAAATACCCCGGTCTTCCTGTCACTCCTCGCCGAGTATTGTATTGGATTGTATTGTATTTTCCATTGCAGTCGTACTAAGCGTATCTCCTAGTTTCCCCCCGTGTCTAGTTTTTCCGTTGTCTCGTTTTGAACCCTCGCTCGTCTGACCACTCTTCTGCCTAGCCCCTGTCGGATAACGTTCGCCGCTGGACTGACCCCCGCCTGTTTTAGTCTTACTCTTCTTCTTGCTGTCTGTGTTCCTGTCTGCTGTTGCCCGACCCTGCCTGCCTTTGACCATGTCTATGTCTCGTCCTTATAATAAAGGTTTGCGCACGTCTCTCGTTTCCCTCCCTACGTTACAGAATACTCGGCCACACCAGGATCCAGCAACTTCTCAACCGGACACTACGCAGGTATGAACACCACAAAACTGTTGTTAGCCCTCGAGCAGGGCACACGAACGCTCGAGGGCTACATCCAAGAATTTCTGGACATTGCTCATTACTCAGATCTCCCAGACTGTGTTTTGATAGACATTTTCATTGATGGAACCAGACAACCATTAAAATCGAAACTCAGACGCGAGGGTCCGCGTTCATCACTTTGTTTATTTTTGGACTTTGCTCTTCTGTGTGTGGGCTCGTCCTTTACTGTGGGGGTCGCGGAGAGGGAACGCGACGATGCGGTAATGGCGGCCGCGCACCCCGCTCGCAAGATGGCGGCCGCGCCGGAGCGCGACGCTACGGACACGTTTGCCGCTTGGATCGCTCGTGAAATGGCGGCCGTGTCAGAGCGCGCTCGAGCGATGGCGGCGACGGCGGAGC
>VONZ01001983.1:0-78517 GCA_012976165.1 Labeo catla | reverse complement strand
AAGGACAAAATTCAACATTTTTTTGATAATTATTGATCTAGAGTGTCCAGAGAATATTACTGCAATGGTTTGATCGAGATTGAGCAAAAAACCTAGAACTAGTTCGCAAAAGTAGGGTTTTCACATATTTGTGAATATTTAATGAGCGATTTGGTTGACAGCAATGGTTTTTGAGGCAAAGTTGTTCATCATGAGGACATCTATCAAATGATATGAAGATCTAGTGTTTGTGTAAATATAAGTGCATATATTTAGCCGTTTGAAGCCATTTACCATACACAGCTTGTGTTTTTGAAGCCTTCTTAACTGTTATAGCGCCACCTATGGTCCGATCTTCACAAAACTTTGCATGCTTATTCAGAGTCATCTGTCACATGTTCTCACCAATTTTTGTAAAGTTTTGAGTTTTCGTTTAGGTTTTATAAGCTTTTGGGTATTTTTGGCCACGCCCCTTTTGTAAATTACCCCGTTATGGCTAACCAAATGACAAAATTTCACATTTTTTTGATAATTATTGATCTAGAGAGTCCAGAGAATTGTGCTGCAGTGGTCTGATCAAGATTGAGCAAAAAACCTAGGACTAGTTCGCAAAAGTAGGTTTTTCACATAATTGTGAATAATTAATGAACGATTTGATTGACAGCAATAGTTCTTGAGGCAAAGTTGTTCATCATGAGGAGATCTATCAAATGATATGCATATTGTGTGGATGTGTGAAACACCACGTGTGTACAGAGGCAAAAAAACTTGTTAGCGACAACTATTGGCCGATTTGTTTCAAAATTCTTACAGACCTTTACGGCCATGAGTCGAACATGCCCAGTGAGTTTCGTTCCAATCGACCTCCGTTAACCTTGTCAAACAGGTGCTCAAACTTCATTGGCCAATGGCGGCCATGTTTTTTGAGATACGCCAATGTCCTCATAGACACTTGTGCCCCTTTGGTCAAAGAGACTGCATACCAATTTTCAAGTCAATCGGACTAACGGCGGTGCATGTATAGCCAATAATATGTTTTTTCAGTTTTATAGCGCCACCAAGTGGTCAAGCTCCGCAATTTTTTGATTTGACCAAAGATTAAGCTTATACATATGTGTACCAAGTTTGGTGAAGATATCTCATTCCTTTCAAAAGTTATAGCCATTTTAGTAAAAGTGGCCCCGTCACTTTGGAACGTTTTGGTGGCCCTTTGTGCCCGTGAGTGAAAAGTTCAACTTTTTTTTGATAATTATTGATATTCAGTGTCCAGAGAATATTTCTGCACTGGTTTGGTTCCGATTGGGTGAAAAACCTAGGACTAGTTCGCAAAAGTAGGTTTCGGATTCACGTCCATTTTTCGGGGTCAACCGTGCGTCGCAGCTCAAAAATTTCGCACTCCACTTTTGTTCTGGCTGACCCAAGGAACGCAACGATGTAAAGTTTTTGAGACTACGACAAACGGTTTACGAGCTTAGGCCAATAAACTGATAAATTTTAGTTTTTTGCGCTGTAGCGCCACCTTTAGGCCAATTAGGCTCAGTCTTTGTCAGAATGTCCCCACAGGGAGCTCTACCTTCTGGCCAAGTTTCAAGTCTCTAGGCCTTACGGTTTGGGCTGCCCATTCAGTTTTAGGGGAAAAAAAAAAATTATCCTATCAATTACAAATAGATAATATAGCTGCAAGCAGCAATTATCGGGGTTCGAGCATTTTAAGGTCTTTAAGGTGGTATGCTTAGGGTCTAGGCCAACCTGGATTCATGGCTGACAGTAAAACACATCCAAAATGGAGAACATGCTCACAGAAATACACACACAGAAACCAAAAGTTTAAACTAATATATTAAAACTGAATAAACATGTTTACACACACAGAGACATACATGCATACACATTTTCTTGTACAGATATTTGAAATAAATTATATGGGCCAACACTTTTACTTGCAAGTATTCTCTTTGTAACAGTTTGTGTCTTTTTCAGATTTCACTGTAATCATAATGTGGCATAATTGTAAAAAACTGATATGTCTGTATGAACAAAATTGTAAGCTTTGCCTAAATGTGATTTTAAATGTTATAACAGTGATTTTATAAGCATTAATCGATCATCAAACCTATTAAAAGCAGTTGTGTTCAGCTGAATAAGCCCATTAGTGGTCTTCTACTGACATCTATTGGTTATTATTGCAATTTCATGCAATGTCTCATACAAACACTGAGATTTTAAACATCATAACTATTATAGTGTTATTTTTGCCCAGTCTCTCTTAAATTTTGCATATTTGTTTAGAATGAGATTATTTGTCATTTTTGTCACAGTTTTGAGACGTTGCAAGCTTTCTTTTAAAAATGTTAGGCTTTTAGGTACAGTAGATTTAAAGAACATATTTAAAGAACAGTTGGATTGACAGCAATGGTCTTAGACAAAAAATTGTTGAGAATGAGGAGATCTATCATATGATATAAAGATCTAGTGTTTGTGTGAAAAAATGAGCATTTTTTTAGCAATTCGAGGCCAATTACAATAGAAATGTTGTGTTTTTGAAGCCTTTTTAACTGTTATAGCGCCACCTATGATCCGATGCTATGGTTACTATGGTGTTAGGATGCAGTCCAACCCAAAATATATGGCTAACACTACAGCACATCTATGATGGACAATACAATCACAAACACAGAATATGAAATAGTTAAACTATTATATTAAAGTTCATTAAGCATTATTACACACACACACACACACATTTTGTTGCACATAAGAGATTTGTGTATTAAATGGTAGGTGACAAAATGTTTAGTGCAAGTCTTTTTAAGGTTTTATATATAATTTTCAGGTTTCACTGTAATCATAATCTTGTATTATTGTCAAATATGATATATGTGTTTAAATGAAGTGTTAAACTTTGACTAAATGTGATTTGAAATGTTATATAGTGATTTAGTCTTTGCATGAATTGTAATGAATGGAAAACAATATGTGAATAGCACTGTTCATTTCTATGAGCCATTAGAGGTCTTCTACTGCCATCTAGTGGTTATAGTTGTAATTTCATGACATTTTAAAGAGATGCATTGTTTTTAAGCTTTATAATTGTTACATTGCTTTTTTTGCCTGATGTCTTTAAAATGCAGGCTTGTTTAGAATCATATGATGATGATTTGACTTAGGTTTGTGAAATTTTCTTTTCTTTTAGGTTTTAGAGACTCGGTACAGTAGATCATGATCTTATTATTAAGTGGCTATCTAAATGGTAGGGATGTGACGAGACCAGTCGGATTTCGCGAGATCTCGTGACAGTATCCTCCCACAACATTTTGCCATGTTTACATTAGAGCTGCACTAATAATCCTTAAAATATTGAGGTGTCGATTCAAACACCCACGCGATCTTATTCCTAAATGACAACGAGTTATCTATGTCTATTAGGACTGTTTCACATCGCGAGTGTCAGTGGAGCGTGAGAAGCAGGTTTTGTCGCTGCCCATATTAATGAATCAGAAGGTCGGAGTAAATGTGAACGCAGAAAGAGCAACACAAACAGTCTTTTCAACCACATTATAATCAGTATTTCTGTGTTACAGATATTTAAATAATAGAAGTACTGGGATAAAAGTTTATAGTTTGGGTATAAACACTTATTGTCTACAGTAGCGATCAAAACGAAAGTATTTTAACACGTGTATCTATTGTAATGCTTATCCTCTTCCACCAGGAGGTGGCGACAACTGCCCGTTTAAAAAAAAAGTATGTCATTGAATCATTCATTCAGGAGATTTCAATAGTCAAACAAGTCTTAATGAAGTGAGACACCGTCTCCTTTATTGAAGGTTTTTTTTTTTATTTTGTTTAAATGAATATATGTTTTTAAAAGACTTAAGCAATGAACAGTTTGTCATTTGCCATTTACCATACACAGCTTGTGTTTTTGAAGCCTTTTTAACTGTTATAGCGCCACCTATGGTCCAATCTTCACGAAACTTTGCATGCTTGTTAAGAATCATCTGACACATGCTCTCACAATTTTCGTAAAGTTTTGAGTTTTTGATTAGGTTTGATAGGCTTTTGGGTATATGTGGCCATGCCCCTTTTGTAAATGACCCCGTTATAGCTAACCAAAGGACAAAATTCAACATTTTTTGGATAATTATTGATCTAGAGAGTCCAGAGAATATTACTGCAGTGGTTTGATCGAGATTAAGCGAAAAACCTAGGACTAGTTCGCAAAAGTAGGTTTTTAACATATTTGTGAATGATTAATGAACGACTTGAATGACAGCAATGGTTCTTGAGGCAAAGTTGTTCATAATGAGGAGATCTATCAGATGATATTAAGATCTAGTGTTTATGTGAATATACTAGCATTTATTTTTCCATTTGAAGCCAATTACCATACACAGCTTGTGTTTTTGAAGCCTTTTTAACTGTTATAGCGCCACCTATGTTCCGATCTTCACGAAACTTTGCATGCTTGTTAAGAGTCATATGACACATGTTCTCACCAATTTTTGTAAAGTTTTGAGTTTTCGTTTAGGTTTTATAGGCTTTTGGACATATGTGGCCACGCCCCTTTTCTAAATGACCCCGTTACAGCTAACCAAAAGACAAAATTCAACATTTTTTTGATAATTATTGATCTAGAGAGTCTGGAGAATATTACTGCAGTGGTTTGATCGAGATTGAGCAAAAAACCTAGGACTAGTTCGCAAAAGTAGGTTTTTTACATATTTATGAATATTTAATGAACGATTTGATTGACAACAATGATTCTTGAGGCAAAGTTGTTTATCATGAGGAGATCTATCAAATGATATGCATATTGTGTGGATGTGTGAAACACCACGTGATTACAGAGCCATAAAACTTATTAGCGCCAACTAGTGGCCGATTTGTTTCAAAATTCTTACAGACCTTTAGGTCCATGAGTCAAACATGCCCAGTGAGTTTCGTTCCGATCGGCCTCCGTTAACCTTGTCTAATAGGTGCTCAAACTTCATTGGCCGATGGCGGCCATGTTTTTTTAGATACGCCAATGTCCTCATAGATCCTTGTGGGACATTGGACAGAGACACTGCATACCAAGTTTGAGGTCGATCGGACTAACAGTTGTGTAATTATAGCTGTTTTTGTGTTTTTGCATCTCATAGCACCACCAAGTGGTCAAGCTCGGCAATTTTTTTTATTTCACCAAAGATTGAGATATTACACAAGCGTACCGAGTTTGGTGAAGATACCTCATTCGGTTCATGAGTTATAGCCATTTTAGTAAAAATGGCCGTCCACCTGACAAACTTTTTGCGGCCCCTTCGCAACGATGAGTGGAAATATGACATTTTTTTGATAATTATTGATCTTCACTGTCCAGTGAACATTTCTGCACTGGTTTGGTTCCGATCGGGCGAAAAACCTAGGACTAGTTCACAAAAGTAGGTTTTGGACATGATTAAAATTTGCGGGAAAACGGGGCTTCCAGGACCCCAAATCACAGGGGGGTTTTTCAATTTGTATTGACCCAAGGATTCCAAATATCTAATTTTTTTGAGTCTATGACAAGCGGTTTAGGAGTTATGAGCACTTTCGCGTTTTGGTTCACTATAGCGCCACCTATGGGCCGTTTGGGCTCATACTTTGATAGGTTCTCCCCAAATTGAGGTCTACCATCTGGCCAAGTTTGAAGTCTCTAGCCCTTACGGTTTGGTCTGCACGATAAGTTTTACGGCAGAAAAATAATAATAAAAATAATAATAAAAATCCTAACAATTACAATAGGGTTTCAGCGCTACGCGCTCGAACCCCTAAATATAGCTGCAAGCAGCAATTACCGGGGTTCGAGCATTAAGGCCTTTTAGGTGGTATGCAAAGTTGTTCAGAATGAGGGGATATATCATACAGATGTAAGTGTAAGATCTAGTGTTTGTGTGAATAGATGAGCATTTTTTAACAATTTGAGGCCATTTACCATAGAAATCTTGTTTTTAAAGCCTTTTTAGCTGTTATAGCGCCACCTATGCTCCGATCTCCATGAAACTTTGCATGCTTGTTAAGAATAATCTGACACATGTTTTCACCAATTTTTGTAAAGTTTTGAGTTTTCGTTTTGGTTTTATAGGCTTTTGGGTATATGTGGCCACACCCCTTTTGTAAATTAACCCAGTTATAGCTAACCAAAGGAAAAAAATCAACATTTTTTTGATAATTATTGATCTAGAGAGTCCAGAGAATATTACTGCAGTGGTTTGATCGAGATTGAGCAAAAAACCTAGGACTAGTTCGCAAAAGTAGGTTTTTAACATATTTGTGAATAATTAATGAACGATTTGATTGACAGCAATGGTTCTTGAGGCAAAGCTTCTCGGCATGAGGAGATCTATCAAATGATATGCTTGTTGTGTAGATGTGTGAAATGCCACGCGATTACAGATCCAAAAAAGTTGTTAGCGCCAACTAGTGGCCGATTTCTTTCAAAATTCTTACAGACCTTTAGGGCCATGAGTCGAACATGCCCACCGAGTTTCGTTCCAATCGACCTCCGTTAACCTTGTCAAACAGGTGCTCAAACTTCATTGGCCAATGGCGGCCATGTTTTTTGAGATAAGCCAATGTCCTCATAGACACCTGTGCCCCTTTGGTCCAAGAGACTGCATACCAATTTTCAAGTCAATTGGACTAACGGCGGTGTATTTATAGCCAATAATATGTTTTTTCAGTTTTATAGCGCCACCAAGTGGTCAAGCTCCACAATTTTTTTGATTTGACCAAAGATTAAGCTTATACATATGTGTACCAAGTTTGGTGAAGATATCTCATTCCTTTCAAAAGTTATAGCCATTTTAGTAAAAGTGGCCCCGTCACTTTGGAACGTTTTGGTGGGCCTTTGTGACCGTGAGTGAAAAGTTCAACTTTTTTTTGATAATTATTGATATTCAGTGTCCAGAGAATATTTCTGGACTGGTTTGGTTCCGATTGGGTGAAAAACCTTGGACTAGTTCGCAAAAGTAGGTTTCGGATTCACGTCCATTTTTCGGGGTCAACCGTGCGTCGCAGCTCAAAAATTTCGCACTCCACTTTCGTTCGGGCTGACCGAAGGAACGCAACGATGTAAAGTTTTTGAGTCTACGACAAACGGTTTACGAGCTTAGGCCAATAAATTGTTAAATTTTAGTTTTTTGCGCTGTAGCGCCACCTTTAGGCCGATTAGGCTCAGTCTTTGTCAGAATGTCCCCACAGGGAGCTCTACCTTCTGGCCAAGTTTCAAGTCTCTAGGCCTTACGGTTTGGGCTGCCCATTCAGTTTTAGGGGAAAAAAAAATATCCTATCAATTACAAATAGATAATATAGCTGCAAGCAGCAATTACCGGGGTTCGAGCATTTAAGGCCTTTGAGGTGGTATGCACATTTGTTCAGAATGAGACGATATATCATACAGATGTAAGTGTAAGATCTAGTGTTTGTGTGAATAGATGAGCATTTTTTAACAATTTGAGGCCATTTACCATAGAAGTCCTGTTTTTAAAGCCTTTTTAACTGTTATAGCGCCACCTATGCTCTGATCTCCATGAAACTTTGCATGCTTCTTAAGAATCATCTGACACATGTTTTCACCAATTTTCGTAAAGTTTTGAGTTTTTGTTTAGTTTTGATAGGCTTTTGGGTATATGTGGCCACGCCCCTGTTGTAAATGACCCCGTTATAGCTAACCGAAGGACAAAATTCAACATTTTTTTGATAATTATTGATCTAGAGAGTCCAGAGAATATGACTGCAGTGGTTTGATCGAGATTGAGCGAAAAACCTAGGACTAGTTCGCAAAAGTAGGTTTTTGACATATTTTTGAATAATTAATGAACGATTTGATTGACAGCAATGGTTCTTGAGGCAAAGTTGTTCATCATGAGGAGATCTATCAAATGATATACATATTGTGTGGATGTGTAAAACACCACGTGATTACAGAGCCATAAAACTCGTTAGCGCCAACTAGTGGCCGATTTGTTTCAAAATTCTTACAGACCTTTAGGACCATGAGTCGAACATACCCAGTGAGTTTCGTTCCTATCGGCCTCTGTTAACCTTGTCTAATAGGTGCTCAAAATTCATAGGTCGATGGCGGCCATGTTTTTTGAGATACGCCAATGTTCTCATAGACCCTTATGGCACATTGGACAGAGACACTGCATACCATTTTTCAGGTTGATTGGACTGACGGTTGCGACGTTATAGCCATTTTTATATTTTTTCTCTATTATAGCGCCACCAAGTGGTCAAGCTCCGCAATTTTTTGGATTTGACCAAAGGCTGAGCTTTTACATAAGTGTTCTGAGTTTGGTGATGATATGTCATTCTGTTCCAAAGTTATAGCCTTTTTACTAAAAGTGGCCCCGCCTCTTTTGAACGTTTTGGCGCCCCTTTGAGACTGTGAGTCAAAAGTTTAACTTTTTTTTCATAATTATTGATCTAGGGAGCCTGGAGAACTGTGCTGCAGTGGTTTGATCGAGATCGAGTGAATAACCTAGGACTAGTTGGCAAAAGTGGGTTTTTCACATATTTGTGAATATGTAATAAACGACTTGATTGCCAGCAATGGTTCTTGAGGCAAAGTTGCTCAGCATGAGCAGATCTATCATATGGTATGAAGTTCTAGTGTTTCTGTGATTATATGAGCATGTTATAGCAATTTAAGGCAATTTACTTTTGAAATTTCGTGTTGTTGAAGCCTTTTTAACTGTCATAGCGCCACCTATGGTCCCATCTCCATGAAATTTTACATGCTTGTTAAGAGTCATCTGACACATGTTTTCTCCAACTTTTGTAAAGTTTTGAGTTTTTGTTTAGGTTTGATAGGCTTTTGGGTATGTGTGGCCACGCCCCTTTTCTAAATGACCCCGTTATAGCTACCCAAAGGACAAAATTCCACATTTTTTTGATAATTATTGATCTAGAGAGTCTGGAGACCTGCGCTGCAGTGGTTTGATCGAGATTGAGCGAAAAACCTAGGACTAGTTCGCAAAAGTAGGTTTTTCACATATTTGTGAATAATTATTGAATGATTTGATTGACAGCAATGGTTCTTGAGGCAAAGTTGCTCAGCATGTGGAGATCTATCAAATGATATGCATATTGTGTGGATGTGTGAAACGCCACGCGAGTGAGGCATGTTAGAGCGGCAAAAAAGTCGTTAGCGCCAACTAGTGGCCGATTTCTTTCAAAATTCTTACAGACCTTTAGGGCCATGAGTCGAACATGCCCAGTGAGTTTCGTTCCGATTGACCTTCGTTAACCTTGTCTAATGGGTGCTCAAAATTCATTGGCCGATGGCAGCCATGTTTTTTGAGATACGCCAATGTCCTCATAGACCCTTATGGCACATTGGACAGAGACACTGCATACCAATTTTCAGGTCGATCGGACTAACGATTGCATAGTTATAGTCATTTTATTGTTTTTCAGGCTTTTAGCGCCACCAAGTGGCAGAGCTGTGCAATTTTTGTTATTTGACCAAAGATTGAGCTTATACACATGTGTACCGAGTTTGGTGTAGATATCTCATTCCATTCAAAAGTTATAGCCAAATGTAAGAATTTGCTAACGTTAACATAGAACATTTTGGCATTCCTATTTGACCGTGAGTCAGAATTTCAACTTTTTTTTGATAATTATTGATATTCACTGTGCAGAGAACATTTCAGAACTGGTTTGGTTCCGATCCATCGAAAAACCTAGGACTAGTTCGCAAAAGTAGGTTTCGGACATAGCGCCATTTTGCGGAAAAACCGGGCTTCGTACGAAAAATCTGCGCCAGTGCACTTTTGTGCGTATTGACCCAAGCATTGCAACGATGTAAAGTTTTTGAGTCTACTACAAAAATTGTACGAGCTATGGCCAAAAATGTAAAAAAAGTTAGTTTTTTGCGATGTAGCGCCACCTTTAGGCCGATTGGGCCGGTTCTTTGCGCCTGAGTAGCGAGGAGGACTACTACCTTCTGACCAAGTTTCAGCTCTCTAGGCCTTACGGTTTGGGCTGCACGATCAGTTCTAGGGAAGAATAATAATAATAATAATAATAATAATAATAAAAAATATAGCTGCAAGCAGCAATTACCGGGGTTCGAGCAAATAAGGCCTTTAAGGTTATGTGGATTTAAGATGTAGTCCAACGCAAAATATATGGCTAAACACACACTAAAACACATCCATGATGGAGAAAACACTCACAAACACAGAAATTAAATAGTTAAACTGTTATATTAATGTTCATTAAGCATTACTGCTTTTACACACACAGACATAATTTGTTGCACCTTGAAGAGTTGTGTAATAAATGGTAGGTGACAAAATGTTTAGTGCAAATATTGTCTTTAAGATTTTATATATCATTTTCAGGTTTCGCTGTAATCATAATCTTGTATTATTGTCAAATATGATATATCTGTATAATTTAAGTGTTAAACTTTGACTAAATGTGATTTGAAATGTTGTAACAGTGATTTAGTTTATGTATAAATTGAAATTAATTGAAAACAAGCCATGAAATGCACTGTTGTAGTCTGTTTAATGATGCATTAATGGTCTTCTACTTCCATCTAGTGGTTAAAGTTGCAATTTCATGGCGTTTTAAAAAAAGGATGCATTGTTTTAAGTTTCTAACTGTAAATTTGCCTTTTTTGCCTTATGTTGATAAAATTGTATGCTTCTTCAGAATCATATGATAATGATTTTACTTAGGTTTGTGAAATTTTGTTTTCTTTTAGGATTTATAGATTTTTGGGTACAGTAGATCATGATCTTATTATTAAGAGGTGCTGTTTTTACTGACTAAATGCAAATGTTCACCATTTTTTTGATAATTGTTGATCTAGAGGGTCCAGAGAATGTTACTACAGTGATTTTATGTATTTTGAGTTTAAAACCTAGGACTAGTTTACAAAAGTAGGTTTTTTTTTTTTAAATAATATAACATATTTAAAGAATAGTTGGATTGACAGCAATGGTCCTGGAGGCAAAGTTGTTCAGAATGAGGACATCTATCATATGATATGAAGATCTAGTGGTTGTGTGAATATATTTGCATGTTTTTAGCAAGTTGAGGCCAATTACCATAGAAATTTTGTTTTTGAAGCCGTTTTAACTGTTATAGTGCCACCTATGGTCTGGTCTTCATGAAACTTTGCATGCCTGTTTAGCATCATAAAAGGTTGTGTGGATTTAAGATGTAGTCCAATGTAAAATATATGGCTAACACAATAAAACACATCCATGATGGAGAATACACTCACAAACAGAAATTAAATAGTTAAACTGTTATATTGATGTTCATTAAGCATTACTACACACACACACACACACACACACACATTTTGTTGCACGTAAGAGATTTGTGTATTAAATGGTAGGTGACAAAATGTTTAGTGCAAGTCTTTTTAAGATTTTATATATAGTTTTCAGGTTTCACTGTAATCATAATCTTGTATTATTGTCAAATATGATATATGTGTTTAAATGAAGTGTTAAACTTTGACTAAATGTGATTTGAAATGTTATATAGTGATTTAGTCTTTGCATGAATTGAAATGAATGGAAAATCTGTGAATAGCACTGTTCATTTCAATGAGGCATTAGTGGTCTTCTACTGCCATCTAGTGGTTATAGTTGTAATTTCATGACATTTTAAAGAGCGATGCATAGTTTTTGAGCTTTATAACTGTTACATTGCCTTTTTTGCCTGATGTCTTTAAAATGCAGGCTTGTTTAGAATCGTATGATGATGATTTGACTTAGGTTTGTGAAATTTTCTTTTCTTTTAGGTTTTATAGACTCGGGTACAGTAGATCATGATCTTATTATTAAGTTAATCTAAATGGTAGGGATGTGACGAGACCAGTCGGATTTCGCGAGATCTCGTGACAGTATCCTCCCACAACATTTTGCCATGTTTACATTAGAGCTGCACTATTAATCCTTAAAATATTGCGGTGTCGATTCAAACACCCACGCGATCTTATTCCTAAATGACAACGAGTTATCTATGTCTATTAGGACTGTTTCACATCGCCAGTGTCAGTGGAGCGTGAGAAGCAGGTTTTGGCGCTGCCCATATTAATGAATCAGAAGGTCGGAGTAAATGTGAACGCAGAAAGAGCAACACAAACAGTCTTTTCAACCACATTATAATCATTATTTAGGTGTTACATATATTTAAATAATAGAAGTACTGGGATAAAAGTTTATAGGTTGGGTATAAACACTTATTGTCTACAGTAGCGATCAAAACGTAAGTATTTTAACAGGTGTATCTATTGTAACGCTTATCCTCTTCCGCCAGGAGGTGGCGACAAATGCCCGTTTAAAAAAAAAGTATGTCATTGAATCATTCATTCAGGAGATTTCAACAGTCAAACAAGTCTTAATGAAGTGAGACACTGTCTCGTTTATTGAATGTTTTTTTTTTTAATTTTGTTTAAATGAATATATGTTTTTAAAAGACTTAAGCAATGAACAGTTTGTCATTTGCCATTTACCATACACAGCTTGTGTTTTTGCAGCCTTTTTAACTGTTATAGCGCCACCTATGGTCCGATCTTCACGAAACTTTGCATGCTTCTTAAGAGTCATCTGACACATGTTTTCTTCAACTTTTGTAAAGTTTTGAGTTTTTGTTTAGGTTTTATAGGCTTTTGGATATATGTGACCCCGCCCCTTTTCTAAATGACCCCGTTATAGCTAACCAAAGGACAAAATTCTACATTTTTTTGATAATTATTGATCTAGAGAGTCTGGAGAAGTGCGCTGCAGTGGTTTGATCGAGATTGAGTGAAAACCCTAGGACTAGTTCGCAAAAGTAGGTTTTTCACATATATGTCAATAATTAATGAACGATTTGATTGACAGCAATGGTTCTTGAGGCAAAGTTGTTCATCATGAGGAGATCTATCAAATGATATGCATATTGTGTGGATGTGTGAAACACCATGTGATTACAGAGCCATAAAACTCGTTAGCGCCAACTAGTGGCCGATTTCTTTCAAAATTCCTACAGACCTTTAGGGCCATGAGTCGAACATGGCCAGTGAGTTTCGTTCTGATTGACCTTCGTTAACCTTGTCTAATAGGACCTCAAACTTCGTTGGTCGATGGCGGCCATGTTTTTTTAGATACGCCAATGTTCTCATAAACCCTTATGGCACATTGGACAGAGACACTGCATACCAATTTTTCAGGTTGATTGGACTGACGGTAGAGAAGTGATAGCCATTTTTATGTTTTTTCTCTATTATAGCGCCACCAAGTGGTCAAGCTCCGCAATTTTTTGGATTTGACCAAAGGCTGAGGTTTTACATATGTGTTCTGAGTTTGGTGATGATATGTCATTCTGTTCCAAAGTTATAGCCTTTTTACTAAAAGTGGCCCCGCCTCTTGTGAAGGTTTTGGCGCCCCTTTGCGACTGTGAGTGAAAAGTTAAACTTTTTTTGATAATTATTGATCTAGGGAGTCTGGAGAACTGTGCTGCAGTGGTTTGATCGAAATCGAGTGAATAACCTAAGACTAGTTTGCAAAAGTGGGTTTTTCACATATTTGTGAATATGTAATAAATGACTTGATTGACAGCAATGGGTCTTGAGGCAAAGTTGCTCAGCATGAGGAGATCTATCATATGGTATGAAGTTCTAGTGTTTTTGTGATTATATGAGCATGGTATAGCAATTTAAGGCAATTTACTTTTGAAATTTCATGTTGTTAAAGCCATTTTAACTGTCATAGCGCCACCTATGGTCCGATCCCCATGAAATTTTACATGCTTTTTAAGAGTCATGTGACACATGTTTTCTCCAACTTTTGGGAAGTTTTGAGTTTCTGTTTAGGTTTTTTAGGCTTTTGGGTATATGTGGCCACGCCCCTTTTCTAAATGACCCCGTTATAGCTAACCAAAGGACAAAATTCAACATGTTTTTGATAATTATTGATCTAGAGAGTCTGGAGAACTCCGCTGCAGTGGTTTGATCGAGATTGAGCGAAAAACCTAGGACTAGTTCGCAAAAGTAGGTTTTTAACATATTTGTTAATAATTAATGAATGATTTGATTGACAGCAATGGTTCTTGAGGCAAAGTTGCTCAGCATGTGGAGATCTATTAAATGATATGCATATTGTGTGGATGTGTGAAACACCACGTGAGTGAGGCACGTTACAGAGTCAAAAAACTCGTTAGCGCCAACTAGTGGCCGATTTCTTTCAAAATTCTTACAGACCTTTAGGGCCTTGAGTCGAACATGCCCACCGAGTTTCGTTCTGATCGGCCTCCGTTAACCTTGTCAAATAGGTGCTCAAACTTCATTGGCCAATGGCGGCCATGTTTTTTGAGATACGCCAATGTCCTCATAGACCCTTATGGCACATTGGACAGAGACACTGCATACCAATTTTCAGGTCGATCGGACCAACAATTGCATAGTTATAGTCATTTTTATGTTTTTTCAGGCTTACAGCGCCACCAAGTGGCAGAGCTGTGCAATTTTTTTTATTTGACCAAAGATTTAGCTTATACATATGTATACCAAGTTTGGTGAAGATATCTCATTTGGTTCATGAGTTATAGCCATTTTAGTAAAAAAGGCCCCCGACCTTACAAACTTTTTGGGGCCCTTTCGCAATGATGAGTCAAAATTTAAGATTTTTTTGATAATTATTGATATTCACTGTCCAGACAACATTTCTGCACTGGTTTGGTTCCGACCGGGCGAAAAACCTAGGACTAGTTCGCAAGAGTAGGTTTCGGATACAACACCATTTTGCGGAAAAACCGGGCTTCGTACGAAAAATCTGCACCAGTGCACTTTTGTTCGCCTTGACCCAAGGATTGCAACGATGTAAAGTTTTTGAGCCTACGACAAAAATTGTACGAGCTATGGCCAAAAATGTAAAAAAAGTTAGTTTTTTGCGCTGTAGCGCCACCTTTAGGCCGATTACGGCGAGACTTTGATAGATTCGTTCATCGGGGAGCTCTACGTTCTGGCCAAATTTCAGGTCTCTAGGCCTTACGGTTTGGTCTGCACGATCAGTTTTAGCGGAGAAAAATAATAATAATAAAAAAAATCCTTACAATTACAATAGGGTTTCAGTGCTACGCACTCGAACCCCTAATAATAATAAAAAAAATCCTAACAATTACAATAGGGTTTCAGCGCTACGCGCTCGAACCCCTAAAAAATCCTAACAATTACAATAGGGTTTCAGCGCTACGCGCTCGAACCCCTAAAAATCCTAACAATTACAATAGGGTTTCAGCGCTACGCGCTCGAACCCCTAATGACATGTATTTGTAACAATATGTAATGCCATTCTGTGCTAATCTAAACAGTTTTGTTTGAGCAGTCTGTTGTATTGTTGTTGTAATGTTGTTTTCTGTTGTAGCCTGATGGATCAAACAGCTCAACTCATACCGATCCTAATGCATAAAGATAATGCGTAAGTGTTATTATTATTATTATTTATCAGTGCAACTGTATCAGTCCTGTGAAATAAATGAATGCAGTTTGTTTCTTTTGCCATTTTAGGAGACTAGAAAAGTGGAAGAGATGAAGAAAAAATGATGCTGATCCTGCTGTCCATGTCCACATTCTCTCACACACACAACACAACCATAGATTTCTGTGATGGGATTGATCTGTCTTATGGTTGTGCTTTAATTACATTACAAAAAATTGTTTCTTCATAATGTGACGAGTCGGCTGCCTCCCCCCTAATTATCATCGTCACCCCGTCCGTAATCGCCGCCCTTCACCAGGCTCCCGACAGGAGTGGGCGTGCAAGAGAGGAGGGGCGCTGAAACAGCCAGGTCGAGAAGGTCCTGGCTGCAGACTGCAGAACGGGGTGGAGCTGCATGTGGGGCAGGGCTACATGTGTCGCCCCGCCCACAAATTATATCATTGGTTAATGACGCCAAGGCCCTCAGCAGGATTTTATTTCCACTCGTTTGTCACTGCGTTGGTGAGTAGTTGAGCTACGAGTTTTGTCTTATTTGATTAGTTGTAATGTTTGATTGCAAAATGTTGTTCAAATCCTACTTTTATGGTAATGGAGGCGTGGCTGCTTGAGAGGATTCTATGACAGTATAGAGGATATGGACTCCTCTTTTATGTGCCAGTGCTAGAATGCCTGTGGAACGTAGTAGAAGGGAGAATCAATGTTAACCCAAAAGGTTTGTGTGTGTTGGTCTTGTTTTTTATCCTGGAGGGAACTGTTGTTTTGTATGACCAATAAAATGAAATACTCAAACTGCATTATCTTCATGTTCTTTGAGTTTATTCCTCTTCATATATTGTTTAGTCCAACGCTTTTGGACTTCCCTTTCTTTAACATGAGGTAATCTCTATATTTTATCTCTACATGTACACATCATTTATTGTGAAAGGTTTTGTTATCAGAACAAAGCAATAGCTGTCATGTAGTTCTTATAAAAATGGCACTTTATCAATTCATAATTCTAAGACAACATTTTCAAAGAAACTTTAAGTGTTAAGTTGGTGACAAAAAAACCCCCATTAAATACAAGTAAATGCGTAAATAAAAATAAAAACCCATAAATAATTTAAATTTGCAGGTAAACATTAATCGTTGCGATATACAGTTCTTAATGCACAAACACCTGATGTGAATGAAGCCTCATCACCGCCGCTGTTAAAATGCCAAGCGCACCTCTCCTCGGGAGACCAGTCTCTTCCCCCGTGCATGCACACTGGTGTCCTCGTGGGTCCAGGAAGGGAGCGTAGAGGGACTGAGCGCCGGCGAAATGACGGACGAGCTGCCGGACCCATGGTCCGGACGTGGACCGCACCCAGATGGCTGCGGGCTAGGATGCCGGGCCGATTTACCCGCCTCAGGAAGCGCTGTGACGAAAGGTGGATGAAGCCGCTACCCCTCGTGCCGCGGACCTTGGCGGGGAGCAAGCGGGTCGCCGTGATTTTGCCAAGTAAGACATGTTCCTGGATCAACATATTTTGTTGATCCTGGATCAACATTACTGTACAAAAATATAGACTTAACCCAATCCCTACCCCTATACCTAACCAACCACAATTTATTCCTAAAATCAAAAGGAAATGATAGCTAATTGACTCTATGCACGATCACTTCCGCGTTTGGTCTCAGTCCGCTCAGTTACATCCGGTGCAGCACCGGAAGCCGTTTTCGCTATTGGTTATAACTGTGTGAAACTGGAGCAGGAGAAGATGACATACTTTACTCGCTGTTTACAAGAGCTTCCCTGCATAAATGTAAATGACGTTAATCGTATCGTGAGGCAATCAGCTCAGCAGTGAGAAAGGGAAGGGCTTCAAATGATGTATTTAGAGTTACATCGACAATTTTGAGGGCGAGTACTCTCATGCTATAATGTTATACGAATATCGATTCTAGCCATCTTCGTTTCTCACAGTTTATGTCTTTGCATGTATGTATGTATGTATGTATTTATTTATATATCTATCTAGTTACATTTTATGTACATTGCATCTTATGTGATTTTTTTTTTTTTGTTGTTTTTTTTGTTTTGTTTTTTTATTTATTATTATTATTATTTTTTTATTAATATACATTATGGATTTTACTTTATGAACGTTACTAACTATAAATAATATCTCAGTTTTTAGTAAGGCTCAGGTGACAGGAGCGTTCTGCGTGAGGGCGACATGTTTCAGGTCGATGAGGAAGTCAGAGAAGCCGCATAGTTTGGGAGTAGGAGGACTTCAGTCAAGACAATCAAGACTTTAGCTAAGCAAAGTTAAGGTTTTAAATGGAGATGCACCGATCTACTTGTGTTGTGCCAGATGTTGCTTGTGCAGCCACATCAGAACTGTTTTGTGTCTCCGTGCAACACAGCGTTTTGTTACTGAATAAATCCACGCTTTTTAACGAATCAAATGAGTCAGTAATTCAGTAATCCATTCATAAAGGCAGTTGTTGCCTCGTTTCTGAATGAATCAGCTGTTTGAACGAATCTGTTGAACTCACGTATTTAAACAGCCTTTTGCTGCCACCTACTGGTTTGGTTTCAATTTATTTTCATTTCAATGCCTACAGGTGTAGAAAACACACACACACCAAAATAATAATAATAATAATAATAATAATAATAATAATAATAATAATAATAATAAACGAACACAAATAATCATTTAATATTGTATTTACACAACATCACCGGACATGAAAAGTTTAACACTGCATCAAAGTTATTTATATTTGCATTTCTGCATTATAAATGTTCAGTTATATTTATGTTTACATTACTGCATTGCATCTGTTTAAAGTTATATATAGTTACATGTTTACAGTATTGTATTGAAACTATTTATTATATTTAAAAGTTTACATTCCTGCAGTGCAGACAACATTGTATAAAATATACGTTTATATTATTTATTACGAAAATAAATCTAAAATCATCAATCTTCAACAAATGTCTAATCCTTTGCCCAAGCTTTCACTAATGGGCCATTCTGGTAATTACTAAAATGTATAACTATATAATACTATATTGTAATACTTAAATTATAAATCGCTGTCAAATTAATCTTATGAAAGAGTTTTGCCGCTAGTATATTTCGCTATAGAATGCGCTATGCGGAAGTAAATGGGCTGGCCGAGATTCTACCGGAAATACGTCAGCGGCGTTCGTGCATAGAGTCTATTAAGAAAGGTGTAGAAGCATCAAACTGTTATGCTAAGTCTAAAACTGATATTTCCTGAAAAGTTATCCCTCAATTCTGATTGGCTGATTGAAATGTTGTTCCAGGATCAATAAGGATGTTGATCCAGGAACATGGTGTACTTGGTGAAATCACGTTCACCGAGCGAGTGCGGCCGCCGGACTCTGCCCTTTACCTGGACCCTTCCCTTCTGAACACTGCCCCTCCTTCACGGAACCCCTGCACGTCGAGGACACCAGACCCCCTATGTATTTTGGACACTTTTGTTTGTTTATATTGTTTAATAAAAGCCTCTCCGAGGCCTGACGTCACGCCCACTGTGTCTGTCGTTATGCTCCTCCCGCCACAATATCTTTCTGTTCATCTTTTGTTTTACATTAATTTTATGAACTTGTTCATTTTCTGAACTAGAATTATAAGTTGTCTAAGTGTATATATTTCTCTTCAATGACAAAGAAGAAAACAAAATACACATTTTTAGCATCATTACTCCAGTCACATGATCCTTCAGAAATCATTCCAATATTCTGATTTGCTGCTCAAAAAACATTCATTATATTATTGTTGAAAACACAAAATAAAAAATAAAACCGCTGTGTATGATTTTTTTCAGGTTTCTTTGAGTAGAAAGTTTAGAAGCACAGCATTTACCTGAAATAAAAATATTTTGTAACATTATAAATGTCTTTATCATTACTTTTGATTAATTTAAAGTATCCTTGCTAAATAAAAGTAATAATTTATTTCCCAAAAAAATATATATACTGACTCCAAGCTTTTGAATGGTATAGTGTATAATGTTACAGAAGCTTTTTATTTCAGATAAATGTTGATCTTTGGATATTTCTATTCATCAAAGAATCCTGAAAAAAAAAATGTACTCAACTGTTTTGAAATATTGATAATTAATTATTTATAATTTATAATAAAAAATGTTTGAACCGCAAATCAGAATATTAGAATGATTTCTGAAGGATCATGTGACACAAATGCAGGCTTGGTAAGCAGAAGAGACTTAAAAAAAATTAAAAAACTTACTGTTCAAATATGATATGATATACTGTAGTGTATATCATTCTTGTGTAAACAGTGTGTGACAGTCATTTTGTTGTACAATAAAAGTTTAATTTTCTCATAGCCTCTGATATCTCAAATGTTGAAAACACCAAGGGCCTAGAAAGTAAGTATTATACTTTTTTGAACTGCAGTAACATCTTGCGCAGTGTGTTCTTGAAGTTTTGCTGCCAGGTGGCTTTATTGCAGTTTGGAAGATAGTTTGGACTGATTGATTAATTGATAAATCTGCACATTGGAAAAGGTGACTGTGTAAAAAGTGTTAAAAATGAAAATAGAACCAATAAACAAAAACAATGATAAGAGCATTACTATAAGCTCTCTATATAACTAATGAGTTTTTCAGTACATTGTCACATATGCACAATACTCTATCACATATAGTGAGAGTAATTTTTCTCACATGCATTAGCAACGCCCACCTGATCTGACAAGCAGGTACATGACCTATAATGATTTTTTTTCTTACAGAAAGAAACTCAAAATGATTAAGGGTTTGTTGCTGTTGTAGCTCCCTGTGAATGGATTTTGACATCATTTGGGGTGTTCCTCCTAAGGACATGCCATGTTTCACTAAGAACTGCTGAAATATTTGCAGGGAAAATGATTCTTAGGCCAGTTCGTAGCACATATATGTACAGCTGTACAGCTGCAGGCACTGAGTGTGTTTGTATGTGTCATGGGTGTATTAATGTCTGTGAGTTTATGTATTTGTGTTGGAGGGATTCTCCTATCAGTTGTGCACCTAATTGCATTGGTTTAATATCATTGTTAACCCTCTGGGGTCTGAGGTGATTTTGGGGTCCTTTAGATGTTTTGACATGCCCTGACATTTGTGCTTATTTCAGCTACTTATAACATACTACAGGCCAACATATAATTTTTTTGTATTCAGCACAAACGGTGCTACAATAATATGTGAGCAAGATGGATGTACATGTTTGCATTTTTTAGAAAAAAAAAACATTATGCGTGCTTAATAAGTTTTGGGAAAATAAATGTAGCTGAAATAAGGCCATAAAACTCCTACTGAATAGTCCTGAGCAAGGCTTTTGAGTAATCACTCTTGTAGGCTAGAATATTTACTTTAAAATGATGTGAAAATGATCGTGCTTACTCTTTCACAGAAAACAATATATAGATGTAAATTTTCTAGGAAATGTTTTGTGATAGAAAGCCATATGCGAGGGAGGGATAATGGCCATGAATATTTAGTGATTCACACCTGAGAGACAAAAGGCCATCCCCTAATGGCCCATCAGTGTGACTGTCACTATGAGGCAGGTAACAAAGAATGTGAGAAGAGTAAAATAATGGGGGGGTTTGGTCATTTGTATCTTATTCACAACACAATACAATCAAAACATACATAATGATGGTCAAAAATTATTATTTTACTCACTGACCTAACCACAGAGATGTGAACAGACCTTGTGTCATTCCTGTTCAGCAAGTCAAACTAGTAAACCATACCTGATATTTAAGTGTTTGCTGCTTCTTTCCATGGATTCAAGATAAAAAAAATATATATATATTGGCGATCTGAGGAATTACACAACCCAGAGAGTAGTGAGAAGTTCCCAAGAGGGTGGATTTTATTGACAATAAAGAAGGTAGAACCGGTGAAAAGTGAAGGAGAGGTGCTCGATCCTGTGTGCTCCGTGCGCCGTCTTCTGCGTGCTCGAAGAAGTGTCCAGTGAGGTCGTCCGAAGGTGGCGATCAGTCACGGCTACTTTCTAGGGCAAAGAGATCTGTGGTGCAGGTATCAGATCACTAAAAAAGAAAAACAAAAAACATCTCTGAGCATGTTAATATCATTAGAATCTGTATATAACGATCTTGTAGTCACAGATTCACGCATACTTTGTACTATGTAAAAAGGACATTTTATATCTGAGAAACAAATTATGGTTTAGCACTTTATAAAACTCTATTTGTTATATATTATATAGACCATGAAAACGTCATTGCGTCGTAAGAAATTTAGATACAATGAGCTACCTATCATTGTTGAAATGTTTCACTCGATTTCAAACATTTTAGCCAGGAACAGGGGCGTGTCTAGGATTTTAAAACATCTGGGGCTGATTCCAAAACATCAGGGGCTAGTGGTAGTCAGTGGGAGCTCACATCATGCTCACATAAGATTTTGTTAGACACAAGTGGTTGAATCTGGATCCTTCTAGGTGGGTCCGGGGGCATTAAACCGGAGGTTAAAGACCTTGTCACACTATTAACAATAGTAAATAGTAATCACTGCAAAAAGCAAACATATCAAAGTATTATAACAAAATTATAACATTACAAAAATATGTAAGACAAATAAAATAATACATTTGAAAATGTATTTATAACTGTAACAAATATATAGTTACATGCAAAAATAGGGCCCTATTTTTTTTCCCCCAAATTCCGTTTTATTTAATTTTTTTTCAAATTCTGCTTTCTGTTTTTGTTTTTCTGGTCTTCGTTTTAATGGTTAAATTTAGTTTTATTAATCAAAATGTAATTAATCAAGTGTGATTAATTAAAACCATGAATCTTCTACAATTTACCATCAATTGATCAAAAGTTAAGAAAAATTACGTTTAGGACCCTATGAAATGTTTTAATCTTTCTCACTTTGCGTTTGATTGTTACCAAATATGTTTTAGCATGTCTGTTTATTTGAATGCATAAAAACAACTTTTATTTATTTTTACAATAGCCTAATGGAATTATGTGTTGTGTATTTTTCGGGTTATCAAATGAAGGTATAAAATATTGATTTAATTGATCTTTTAATGAAAATTATATTTTATTTTTTGGCAAATAAAGGGGATTTACTATTAAAATGTAGAACATGGAAGAAATATTGTGTGAATTTTTTTTATAAATTTTTATTAAGTAATAGTAGTAGTAATCACGTACATTATACTGAATGATTAACAAAGTTAAACCGAAATTTTACTTTGACGGGTTAAATTTCTGTGTATATATTTGACGCTTGTTTTACTCGAATGAAACAGTGAAATGCTCATGAAGTGAATCTCAGAGCAGTTCTGGAGATGTTGTTAATGTATTTATGTCCTCGTCTAGTGAAAAGGCAGACGTTGAAATCACTGCACGCGTCAGTATAAAACGAAACCGTTCATTCATAAAAAGACCCGCAGAACATGCAGGATTCATATTTAAATAGTCTTTTGCGGCATAATATTTACAGATACTAGTCAATATCGCGACTTGATTTAAGTGTAATGACCAACTTTTGATTAATTCATTCAAACTTTGACAAATTCCGTGGAAATCACAGGGCCATACAAAAAAACTTTCGGGTGATTAGCCCTAGCGACGCCCCTGCTTATCCACCTTATTTTTCAATGCGGAAGTAAGCTGTTTTCTGGTAATGTGTTAGACGTCCGGTTCATAATTCGCCATAGAGAAATAACGAGAAGAATCTCGAAGTGCAGTAAACGGTAAAACAGTTTGCACTACAAATCAGTGTATTCATAATTAAGAGAATACATTAAAATAAAACGGTAAGACACGCCAGTTTGCAATATCAAGCAGCAAAACAAGCTTTTTGTGCAGCTTAATCTAGCTGGAAGTGGATGAGACCGGAAGCCAGACACAACATTTTTTACAAATGGCTGCACCCACTCTTATGGGAAAAATAAGCTGGATAACACGACCTTCAGGCGACTGCATGGTATTTAAGTTTATTCGTTAGCACATTAATAAATGTACAACCGCTGTCATGTAAGTTTAATTCATATTTCCCCTTTAAAACGGCATACAATTTCATAGCAGTATTCCTCCTTGCACGGAATATAACCGTGTTTACAGTATACCATGGCAAGTCTACAATTACTCCATAAAAAGACTACAAACTGCCACATTTTTTTCAAAAGCCCTCTAAAAGCACATTTAAAAATACATATTAAACACTTACTTTCAGATCCGTGATGATTATCGTAGAAAAAGTTAAGAGCACAGATCCAACTTTCTGCAGATTCAGTCAGCGTCTTCCTAAGAGTCGATTCCCGCCGGCGCCTTCACCAGACGGGAGCTTCTTCTGAAGCTCGTTACCGCCACCTACTGCTTTGAAACTTCGTCGAGTAATATATTCTATCAATCCTGATAAACTCAAAACTCACATCAGTGGCTCGCACAAATGTTGGAACAATTAAAAAAATAAGTAGAGTAAAATTATACATTTAAGTGGCCCCTCATTTATCAACAAGTAGTTCAAATTAATTAAAACAAATAAGTTTTATTAACTCAAAAACTAAAAAAAAGTCACAGGAACTCAAAATATCTGAGTTAGTAGAACTTTTTTTGAAAATTAAGTTTACTGTACTTCTACTGTATATATTTAAGTATTTTGAACGTTTGGGTTTACAGTGCAGTTGATCCATAACATCGGCGCTTCACGCACACACATACAGCATTGCAAACGTTGCAGCCTGTTCATTATCAGAATAAAATACAGTCAACCAAACATATACACGCATTAAGTAGCCTGGTTTACTAATAAATAATAGTTTAGCATTCAAATACATCGCGAATATGGACACATTTAATTGGATTCATGCCGAATGAGAGAGGTAGGCTGTTTACTTAAAGTTTAGCTTTAAATTAGCCTAATTCGTTTAAGCTTGTTTAGCAACTTATACATTTTTATTCTTGTTTTGTTCCGAAAACCGTTCAAAATAGTCTATAGCAGGGGTGCCCAACCCTGTTCCTGGAGATCGACTTTCCTGGGCCCAGTTTTTCAAAAGTAATCCACTAGGATTTTGGATAACGGATTGGATCAAATCTTGAAAATGGGTTTTTCAAAAGAAAAAACTGATTACATAATCGGATTAGATCACGTAATCCAATCTTGGTTTTGATCCGGATCAAACCTTTAGTTTGGGTTTTTCAGAACTTTTTTGTAGGATTTGGATCACTTTGATCCAAAAAATCTGGATTAAACTGATCCCATCAGAAGGGTGGATTCAGCGGGGATTTCATGCCCAAAATGTAATGAAAACTTTAAAAATGTATCAAATAATACTATATTTGGATCATGCAGTATCTTACAAGATATCCTATTTATTCATAAGGTTTTAATTTTATTTGTTCATCCGTCATGCTACAGTGATTAGGTAGGCTTTAACGTATTCAGCCTTTCAGTATAGGCCTACAGCAAAGTAGAAAGAGTTTGGCCTCATAAAATAATCCCCCAAACAGCTGTCAAAATTGACCAAAAACAATCAATTTTATTCTGTCACTAATTGATATATATATTCATCACAATTGAAAATATTTTTGTTTTTAGAATATTTATTAGTGATGCATGCAATGATTACAGAATGAACAAAGAATGGCAATCACGGATTTTTGAAATCCAAAACAAATGTGTAACAAACGTAAATGTGTGTGTTTTCATTTCAAATAAAAATAAACTTATATTGACCCCACACTGGCTATTCTACTTGTTGCTCTTTACATATCTATAGTTCTACATTGTGATTTCCTATCCTGTTTGAGCACTGGTTATCCAGATTTGGTGATCCTGAAAAGTTCCTATCCGGATCAGATTGATCCAATCCGATGTTGCTTTGAAAAACTGGCTCAAAAGTAAGATGGATTACGTGATCACGGATCGCAAAAAAAAAGGATTACTAAATCCGGATCAATTTTATCCGGATTAAACCTTTTGAAAAACCGGGCCCTGCAGAGTTTAGTTTCAACCCTAATTAAACACACCTATCTGTAATTATCAAGTGCTCCTTGAGATCCTAATTAGTTGGTTCAGGTGTGTTTGGAGCTGAACTTTGCAGGAAAGTCGATCTCCAGGACCAGGATTGAGCACCCCTGGTCTATAGGCTAGATATTGTGTTTATTGTTTGTACATTATAACATTTCGCTTTATTAAAGCCATAGATGATATAGATTGCACTAGCCAACTATATTAATAAGTGCTCTGTTAAAGGTTACTTTCGGTTAAAATCTTTTAAATGAAAACTTGCACAGCAAAACCAACCCAAACACACATACAGCAGTCTACAAATCTTAAGCAAAGACTGAAAAACAATACATACAACAAAACATGCAGTTTTTACTGCACTCTATTTAACCTTTAAAATCACCTCCAGGGCCCAGATTTACTTCTCCTTCTACAGAAGAGACAATAAACAATAAGCAAACAGACAGTTATACATCAAAACTAAAGATGAATGAAATGTAAACGTTTTGAGAGTGTTTTTCAGTTTAGCAAAAAAGATTGTTATTTACCTTATCCTTTGAATCTGTGTCACTGGAGTCTATATGAAAACAAAAATTAAAAATAAAGTTGTTGACGAATTGACGAAAAAATATTCATAAAACTCCATTCATATAAACATTCTTGGATGTTTGATACATTCCAGAGCATATCATATCACAAACACAATTTTAGTCTATATATACTGCAATACAAATAATTAAACAAATAATAAAACAAATAATGCTAAAGCAGTGATAATAGAAAAAAACTAGTAATCAGACTGAATTGACTTACCAGAGGAGCTGAATGTCCAGGAAAGAAACTTTATCATGCCATAAAGAACAAGTGCAACAGCAACCATCGCCATAGAGTCCTCAATAGAAGGAGCACTGACACCTGATATCAACAAAACATCACATCAAGACATGCAATGCATTCAGACTGACATTAATACTTCTATAATTCTAATAGAACATAAACTGAAATGTAAAAAAAAATGTTTCAGATGACATTTATTGCCACCTATCATGTGTCAGTCTATGACAAACAAAACAACATCAAATCATCAAAGCAAGACATGCAACACATTTTAACTGATATAAATAATCTTTTGGAAATGCTAATAGTACATGCACTGAAATCTGAAAAATAAAATGCTTCAGATGAGTCACTTAAGCACATCTATGACAGTGTAACTCACCGATCACATTGAGTGTTGAAGGAAGCTCGCCGTGTTCCTCCCTCATGTTTGGCAACACAGATGATTTCTCCACCACGACCGAGTCCCAGCTTCCCCGAGTCCAGCTCCAGACGGCTGCTCTGACTGTAGGTGCCATCAGACGCCTGTCTGTGACCCGTTACACTGCCCAGACCCAGAGAGCGGGACGTCCCATCTGCCCCGCTGAACTCCCAGCTCAGATCCAGAGTGTGAGGAGCAAAACCAGACGCCTCACACTGGACCACCTGCACCTGCCCAGGAACCAGCAGAGGAAGAGGAGACGGGTAGATGGAGAGAGATGGAGGCTCTGGAAAGATAAGAAGCAGTGGATATGTCAAATGCAGCTGATAAACTAGGTCGCTACTGCATCATATTCATAATAATTTAACCATACAATCATCTTACCATCTCCAGGTCCATGGCTACCTGAGCCAGCAGGTGTGGCAGATAGACTGTGCAGATGTAAGTTCCTGAGTGTCTCACTTGAGATTCTTCCAGAATCAGAGATGCATTTCCTGTTTCATAGAGGCCTGTGATGTCAATATCAGCTCCGGTCTCTGATGTCTCTGCAAACCGATCGTTCTTGTCGTCGTAAGCGAGCCAGCCGTCCAGCCATCCTTCACCCCGAAACTGATAGCGCCACTCGATAGAGAATCCAGAGCCGTGGACTGGAGAAGACGAATCAACCCAGAACCCACAGTCTAACAGAACCGGTTCTCCCAGTCTAGAGCGAACCACAGGGGTTTTACTGGAGATGCTGAGAATGACTTTAAGAAAGAAAGAGAAAAAAAAGTTAGATTATTTGAGGAATGAAAGACCCTCAATAGCTCAGAAGGGTTAAACAGAGGTTAGGCCTTATTTTAATGACTCAAATTATAAAATACATGGATCGCAAAATTGTAATGGAATTAGGGTTGTCAAACGATTAATCATGATTAATCGCATGCAAAATAAAAGTTTGAGTTCATTTAATATTTGTGTGTGTACTGTGTGTAATTATTATGTATATATAAATACAAACACATTCATGTGTATATTTAAGAAATATTTACAGATATATGTATTTATTATAATTTTTATATAATTTATATTATATATAAAATATATATTTTGTAGATAAATAACATATTTCTTTTAAATATATATATGTATATATATTAATTTGTGTGTATTTATATATATATATATAATAATTAAACACAGTACACACACATATAAGGCAAATTCAAACTTTTATTTTGTATGCGATTAATCACGATTAATTGTTTGACAGCCCTAAATGGATTTTTTTTTTTTTCTTATTATTAAAATACAAATAAAATATGAAAACACATCATAAGATACACTGCCCTCCAAAAGTTTGGAAATGCCCTAGAAAAGTGGGTTTTTGGGCAATATTGGCATGAATCCTTTTTAATTTGTGATAATTTTGCACTGATAAGGGACAACACAAACTACAAAAACATATTTTATTACATAAACAGGTTATAGAAAAAACGTAAATTTTCGATTCATCAAAATATCCACCATTAGCAGCTCTGCATAATCTGGGCCTAAATTCATTGTATTCTAAACTTAATTGGCAATCAATTGTTGAAGCTATTAAGGTGTGCTGACCCAAAAATCTTTTAAAAACCTCTAACCAGGCATCACAGCTGGCAAAGGGGCATGTCTGACTTTGACATGTATATATTGCCATTATTATGTAATCAAAATGAAAATTATTATTGCTGGTCTTCAATGATAATGTCACTTTGCCAAATTTGCACCAAAAAAATAAGGATTTATGCTGATATCGTCCAAAACGACACTTTGCCAGGGGTGTTTTCAAACATTTGGAGGGCAGTGTATATAGATTGCAAAAAATCTATTTAAAAAATACAAATCAAATATGAAATGACATATTATGTATAATTATATAGAATATTAGAAATAATACTACTACCACTAATAATTATTGTATAAAGTGTATTCTATGCATTTATTATTATATTTTTATCTAACCTATTGTGCCAATATTAAGTATGTAGTTTAACATGCAGTTATGCAATATATTAATAATTTTGTATGCAATACATAAGAAACCTAGGCTCTACCTTTTTACTCAAAACAATTATTAGATAATATTTTATGCAAATATATACTATATATTATTATATGCAGTTACATGTAGGCTATTTATTATCATTGAGAAATTTAGGCTCTTTACCTTTTGGCTCTTTAGAAGCTGAAGGCGCTCGCATGATATTGGACAGTGTCAGCTGCTGGTCAAGCCCTTGTACTGCCACTGAGAACCAATCAGCTTGCAGGTAGACTGGACTTTGGGCGGAGTCAGTGAGAGCAGACGCCCAACTGACCATGGAGGCGTGAGGCATGAAAGGGTTAATCTCACACTTTGGTTTGTTCACAGAGCCTTTGGGTGGATTCAGAGCAGCATTGCAGAATGTACCAGCGGGATCTGGAGAAGTTTAGATATCATTAAACAGTTGCTTTACACTCTAGAACAGGTGCAATGCAATATACAATAATATAGATAATATACAGATACAATGATGTGTGTAAGGGCTCGATGGTATATCAACACAAATATCTTTTTAAAAGTGCATGCTGAACTGTCACTGACCAGTCACAATCCTGGATGGATTTACCACTACAAAACAATGTAAATGCGATGATAGATATCTTGTATATGGTCGAAATCTCAGACATCGTTGCTCTGCTTATTAAAACGATGCCTGTGTGTAGACTTTCTGTTCGGGGTGTTAAAGATCCGTCGGGTTTTCCCCAAAAAATTTAGTGCAGCTTCATTTTACCTTCAGTTTCACTGGCTCTTCACAGCGCATGCGCACTGGCTGCTGTTTATTTGCGCCATCGTGTAATCGACCAAGACCATTAAAGTGGACTTAATCTGTGTAACGCAAATTATTAATGTGACATCACCTCTCCGATTAAACACTAAACGAACTAAAAGTAATATATTTATCTAAAACACGCGAATTTTAGCTGTTCTTAAGCTATAGGTCCTCACTAGGTGGCGCTCCTAGCCAACAATAGTTTTCCAGTCGTGCCATTTTATATAATGTTGATAAGGGTTTTGTCATGATATCACGTGATTTCCCGTAGCAGAGTGCAGTTAAGGACACAGGGAAGTACCATCTCTTATTTTCTTTTGTAGTGTGGTAACAACAGATCGCCAAACTTAGCCTGTGTAGTTTTATTTATGTTTATTTGTATATTATTTGTCATTTTCCAGTGGCTTTTTTTCTCCAGGTGGTGAAATTTGCGTAGCTTGAATAACTTGATCACAACAAGTTAATGGATTTGTACAAAACTTTATAAAAAGTGCCATTTAGTTAATGTGACACACTGGAGAATGTTTATTGTTCTTTATGTTAAGTATTATTTATAATTCTGCATGAATGCAGCACTTTTTCAGTCGTATCATATGCTCATCAAGCAAAATTAACTTAAATATTTTGTTGATAATCTATCTATCTTAAGCTGCATCATCACCAACATTTTTGTAATTGTTTGCTCAGAAATGCAGGTAGAACTGGGACAGTTGTAAATCAGGTGTATTAGCCAAGTAGGCCTACTTGTACTTAGTTTTAGTGCCCATTATAAGCATATCTTCACATTTTCTTTGAAACACATATGTGCAGTTACTCTTTCATATATTTATGGGAACCATATTCCAAGCATCCGAGCCTCGATTAAGCACAGTCTTTTTGGTCAAATTTGTTTGTGGACATGGTAAAAAGAGTTGAGCCTTTTTCACTTGATGTGTTTTATAACCATTTATAATCATATCTAAATCCTATATATACAAGCTTTTCAAAGTAAAAACAGGGTGTGTGATATTTGATTACCTTATGAAAATATACCAACAGTCATATATGTAATTTAACCTTCACCGACACGCATTATAATTTTCTATGCATGCCACTACAATTAACCCAAAATGGATAATAAAGCACTAACCTGGCTGTTCTGTTTTGAACCATCTAAAGTTTTTTTTTAGGTGTTTCTCAGATGCACTTGACCATGCCATTGGGCAGTACTCAAGATGTGATAAAGCTAATGAATGCACCACATCTTTAAAAACTAAAGATGGAATAAATACAGAACATTTTCTGGCCACCGCAATACCTTTTCACATAATGCTTACTATAGGCTATAATGTACAACTGAGGTCAAAAGTTTACATACCCCTTTCAGAATCTGAAAAATGTTATTTTACCGAAATAAGATGGATCATACAAAATGCGTTATTTTTTATTTTGTACTGACCTGAATAAGATATTTTGCATAAAAGGTGTTTACATATAGTCCACAAGAGAAAATAATAGTTGAATTTATAAAAATGACCCTGTTTAAAAGTTTACATCCCCTTGATTCTTAATACTGTGTTGATACCTGAATGATCAACAGCTGTGTTTTTTGGTTTAGTGATAGTTGTTACGAGTCCCTTCTTTGTCCTAAACTGTTAAACTGGCCACTGTTCTTCAGAAAAATCCTTCAGGTCCCACAAATTCTTTGGTTTTCCAGCATTTTTATGTATTTGAACCCTTTCCAACAATGACTGTATTATTTTGAGATCCATCTTTTCACACTGAGGATAATTGAGGGACTCATATGTAACTATTACAGAAGGTTCAAACGCTCACTGATGCTCCAGAAGATAACACAATGCATTAAGAGCCAGGGGGTGAAAACTTTTGAACAGAATAATGATGTGTACATTTTTCTTATTTTGTCTAAATATCACATTTTTTTCATTTAGTACTGCCCTTCAGAGGCTACAGAAGATACTTACATGTTTCCCAGAAGATAAAATAAGTTAAATTTACCATGATCTTCAGATTCAAAAAGTTTTTACCCCCTGGCTGTTTCCTTCTGGAGCATCAGTGAGTGTTTGAACCTTCTGTAATAGCTGCATATGAGTCCCTCAGTTATCCTCAGTGTGAAAAGATGGATCTCAAAATCATACAGTCATTGTTGGAAAGGGTTCATATCACACCCAGCAACTTAACATTTGTTACTTGTTCCACTAGCATCACATCAATAAAAAAATCAAGTCAGCAGCTATTATATGTATTATTAATTTTCTATTAAAAAGATAACTTCTGATCCAGTCAAGGGCTGTAAGTGAAAAACCATAACATTTTAGTTTAACCATAAGAATATAATGGTCAATAACATCAAAAGCTGCTGTATAGTCTATTAGAACAGCACCCACCAATTTTTTATCATCGATCCTAGACAAGCTAACCATTCATCTATCAACTGTTAAAAGAGCAGTACTTGTGGAATATCCTGTATTAGAAAGTAATCCATTTACAGATGTGGCCTAATGGTTAGAGAGTTGGGCTTATAACCCAAAGGTCATGGGTTCAAGTCTCAGGTCTAGGTGGGATTGTCGGTGGGAGGCAATGTCCAGCGCTCTCTCCACCCTCAATACCACGACTGAGATGAGACTCTTAAGCAAGGCACTGAACCCCTCAACTTCTCCCTGGGCACCACAGCACTGGCTGCCCCACTGCTCTGGGTGTGTGTTTGTTCACTACTAATTGCTCTGTGTGTGAATTTGGATGGGTGAAATGCAGAGCACAAATTCTGAGTGTGGGCCACCATACTTGGCCACAAGTCTCCTCCTTTCCTTTCCATTTATTCTAAAATATTGTAAAATTTGCTTAAAAATAATCTTCAAGGGCTTATTTAAAATAGGAATTATACTAACTGGCCTACAATTAGAACCTAAAGTCAGTTTTTCCTTTAAGTAATGGTATAATTTTAGATTCCTTTAAAATTTTGGAAATACACTACCAAGCAATAAGTTTTAGTAAAAATATGACAGATCGGTGAAGAGAGCTGACTAGCTAACATTTTTTTAAATATAATTACCATCCAAATGATCAAATCAGCAAGATTTATCATCTGGAATTGAAATTGACATCTGTTTTGCTGTATTTTGATCAACAGGACTGAAATTAAAACAGCATATTTTATGTTTCATCATTTTAACAGTAGGATTACACACTAATTATAAATCATTGGACATGCTAGATTGTAAATTATTTACTTTATTAATGAAGAAAGTATTAAAATAATTATGTCTAAAGGTTTAATGATAAACTTTCCGTCATTTTCCACAGACCCTTGAAAATGATTTGTCTTCTTACATGTTGGTCATTTGGTGTTTTCTATATTTTCTTATTTTCACCAGATGCACATCTTATTTTTGGTTTATAATATTCCCTCTTTTTGATATAGTTTATCTTTGTAACCCTATTTCTTAACTTATTATAGAATTGTTTATTATTATCACTTCCTAATGTCTTTGCTGCCTCCTTTGCCTTGTGTCTTTGAAGCCTTAATGACCTCAAACTATCAGTGAGCCAAGGTGTATTTTTTAGCATATTTATCAATTACTTTATTCTTATTATTTTCTTGACATACTTAAGTCTGTTACACACTCTGAACTGCATTAACAAGGAAATCTTAGAATGAATCTTTTATACAACCTAGATAATATAATCCTAGTTTTTGATTTGGAATTTTTTGTCCTTTTAGTTACTGCAAACAAATTATGATCATTACAGCCAACTGCGTCTGATACTGCGTTTGAACACAATTTCTGGATCACGTGGTTTCTCATAAAAGGAGTGCAATCAAGTACACACAGAAAAATTCTTTGTTTTTGTTTTTACATCTAATAATGTATTAACGTCACTTACCCAAACTTGCCAGTCCAGATTAGTTTTATCCAATGTTTTTCATGGCCTCATGTTTCACAGTAGAGTGACTTCCACTACGCCTTCTGTCCAAGTGAAGTCTGTCCAACTAAAATGATTGCTTAGACATGTCCTTCACAAATTCATAATTCTATCTTCATGAGTGTTGGTTTAGGTTCGGAATAATTATTTTAGTAACAGAGAGAGAAAAAAAGTTGTATCATGCCTGCAATGATTGAACTGAACTGCTTTTCAAAGAAACAATTTAAAATGTAATGACATGACTACTATGACAAACCTTGCTGTATATTTTCTCAATTCTAATTGTACTAGGCTAACTGCACTTTAGATAAACTTATCTAAAAATTACAGCTTCATAGGAACATTACAGAGCAGAATACAGTCTGACAGACCATGACTACAACTATTAGATAAACAAAAATGTATGAACTTAAATTATAAAAATATATGTACAAGTATATGGGCAGGTTCAAAAAGCTCAGTATTTTGCAATCAAATTAAGTCATGTAGATTTTATTTTGACATAACTTTTACATAATATTGTAGCTGAGTTTCAAAAGTCATTCAAGTAAATTCAATTAACAAATAAATGTATGTAAAAAATTTTAAGTGATGTCTATGTTTTCTACTGGCAGCTCACCCCCTATTACAACTTAAAAAAGACATTTAAAGTCAGGCATTTTTTATTTTCTCTTTCGATCTTAACCTCCTGTAATTATTATCCGCTAGCAACAAATGATGCGTTGCATCATAATAAATTGTCATTGGCTTAGAAAAATCATGTTTAAAGGCTCAGCCCAAGTCACCAATCTCAGTTGAGTTTGTTAGCCACAGACTGCAGGACTGGAAGAAGGCTTTGGCTGCGCATAAGAACTTCTGATATCAGAATAAAGTAACACAGTTTTATCGTCATCTTCAAACAAAGGAAAAGATGAGGACCTTCGTGTTTTTTCTTCTTGGAATTCACATGACCTGTGCTGGTAAATAGGCTGTCTACCTGTTTTGAGATGATTGTGCTTATTTATTTACTCAAAATAAAACATTCTTTTTCTGATATTTTACTCTCTGTCAAAAATGAACCAAAATATATAAACCATTTAAGTAACTTGTTAGACATAATTTATGTTAATGTAATGATTATGATTAATTTAATTAATAAATAGGCCCGTTATTATAACGTATCATTGTTTTTTTTTTAGCAATGCACACTTTGCAGTACTTTTACACTGGAACATCAGGCATCCCCAATTTTCCGGAGTTTGTTTCACTCGGAATGGTCGATGGGCAGCAGACTGACTACTATGACAGCAACCTTAAGAGAGCAGTTCCGAAAGTTGAGTGGATGAATAATGTTGACGATCGTGAGTACTGGAACAGACAAACTCAGATCAGTGCTGGAGATGAACAGAATTTTAAAAATAACATCAACGTTGCTAAGTCTCGCTTCAACCAAACTGGGGGTAAGTTGAAAAACACTTCTAATAAATGTGTCCTTCATGAATGTCAAAGAATTATAACTTGTTAAGCCAAAAGATGTGCATTTAGCATTTTGTGGCAGTTGGTGTTGTATTATTAACTCATAGACACTGTATGGACAAACAGAATGAAGTATTCCTTTAAGATTGATGTGACTAGATAACAACACATTGTACAACATCACTTTAGCTAAACATTGGTTTAGCTTAAGTCTTAAAATACATTGCAATCATTTCAACATTGTAAAATAACTACACCATATTTGACCGAATTCCTTTATTCCAAATGGTTCAGTTGAGCTTAATTAAATAACTTAATTAATAAAAATGCAGAAGAAACTAAAATGAGAAGCTGAAATCAATGGATAGTTCACCTATAAAATGTTCTTATTTTTTCTTTTATTTTTCCCTCACTTTATTTAGATTTTCTCCAACTCAGCAGGTTACACCATACAATTACAGAATAACTGAAGAATAGTAGAATAAAACCTGTATGTTCCTAACCTGTATGACCTTCTTTTCTTTTGCAAAACAAAAGAATATATTTTTATTTAAAAAAGTTATTTGCTTAAAAGTATTTCTTCTTTAAGCATTTCACATCACAGATCATACAGGATTGAAACAACAAATAAATTTGATTTTGGGGTGAAGCGTCTCCTAAAACTATATAGTCAGGACTTTGAGTTTGAAGAGTTTGAAACGTTACTGCTATCTGGGATATTTGTATGGTTAGTAAGCCACTAAAAACACAGGCAAGACTTAAGGCACTGTAATTTACTACATAAATCTGACTTAGTGCCTGTACCACAACACAGCATACCAGCAGGCAATTTGTAATATAACTGTTAATGCTTATAATTTGCAGTGTTTGTATAGGCTATTCACATTTCATTTTCATTTGTTCTCAATCAAAGTCCTGAAAATGTGGTGTATTGTATTTATTTAGAAGTGTATGTCTTCACACCATCAGTTTATCTAACAGGATGGGCTAACCCACAGTCAACACAGCAGTTGAAAGTTTAAGTCGCAATACTTCAAAATGTCACTAGAGGGCGCGTGTGACTGCATTTCAGGTTGCTTCGCTGTTTCCTAATGCTGAGTCATTTAACTCAGTTCGCTTTTACTGAATCTCAAATAGGCCTAACTGTGTGACAAAGACATTATATATTGTCTCTTTGGTTTCATTTTCTAATGTGAAACAACGGCCCAGGACAGTGTTGCCACCCTGTGTAACAACTGATTACTGCAAAATAAATGCACATGTGCTGACAATCTTTTTAATCGTTTCTTTTGCTTCTTTTGCTTTTGCTGTGCTGCTGTAGATTCAGCAATTTGAAAATACTGTCAGTTATTTCAGTTCAGTGTCTGTTAGAATCAGTGGAAGAAGAACTGACTGAACCAAACTTCATAAATTATTTGGTTAATTTATCTTTTAATTTAAGAAATAAATCGGTTAAGTTTGAGAAACAGAGATGAAAAGTGAAACTGTGTGAGCAGAGTGCTTTAGATGAGCTAAACTGATCTGACGTCCTGCTGAATGAAGTCACAACTGTTTTTTCCAAAGAATCAGTTTTCTATGAATCACAGAATCTTTATGACACAAGCATGTTTTAATTGTCTCTGTGTCTCCTCTGGTTCCTCACAATCAGATTATTCTCCTAAGGTCGTTCAGCTGCTGCTAAATCAGAGTCTCTGAGTGATTGAACACAAAAACACACTGTTAGACTCACCTGATGAACTTTACTTACATTTACATGCTGTTTTCACAGAAATACAATCGTGACATAAAAACAGATAAAACACATGCTGGTCATTTATTACAGTTTTCATTAAAATGAAGATTAAAAATCATAAAAAGCCCGTAGACTTACATTGACGAAATGTTCAAATGAGCCAAAACTATTCAAACTCCAACTGTCAAAATTCAAATTTAAACTCACAGAATCTCTTCAGACTCAATGAAGCTTCTCTTCTGTGAACTATTTCTAATCCATTTAAACTCAAATCTAAATCTGTCTCACTAGCTGAGCCCAGCAACTAGTTGAATACATGCTATCAATGTACTAATTCATGCTAGCAACATGATAATCATGCTAGAAACATGTTATCAACATCTAAGAAATATTACAAACAGAGGAGAAAAAGTGAAATGTGTGAGCAGAGATGCTTTAGATGAGATGAAAATATAAAAAAAAAAAAACAGTTCGATGGGAAAAAATGTTTTGTACTTATTGCACAAATATTCATTAGTACCATCAAATTCTTTTAAAATACAAAATAAAAAAATATTTAAATATTTTTTTGAAAGAAATTAATACTTTTATTCACCAAGGATGTGTTAAATTGATCAAAAGTGATAGCGTAGATTTACATTGTTAGAAAAGATTTATATTTTGAATAAATGCTGTTCTTTTTAGCTTGTTATTCATCAAAGAATCCTGAAAAGAAAAATAATCACAGGTTCCAAAAACATATTTGGCAGCACAGCTGTTTCCAACATTGATAATTCTAATAATAAATCTGCATATTAGAAAGATTTCTGAAGGATCATGTGACACTTAAGACTGGAGTAACAGCGGATGAAAATTCAGCTTTGCATCACAGGAATAAATTATATTTTAAAGTATATAACAATAAAAAAACATTGTTTTATATTGTAAAAACATTTTGCAATATTACTGTTTTTTCTGTATTTTTGATCAAATAAATGCAGCCTTGATGAGCAAAAGAGACTTCTTTAAAAAACATTACAAGTCTTACTGATCCCAAACTTTTGAGCAGTGGTGTATTTACAATGTTTTTAATTTCGCAAGTAATATTGCAAAATGTTATTACAATATACTTTACAATAATGGTTTTTATTTGAATATACTTTAAAATATAATTTATTCCTGTAATGCAAAGCTAAATTTTCATCAGTTGTTACTCCAGTCTTAAGTGTCACATGATCCTTCAGAAATCATTTTAATATGCTGATTTATTATTAGTGTTGAAAACAGTTGTGCCCATTAATATTTTTTTTTGAAACATTTTTTCTCAGCATTCTTTGATCAATAAAAGGTTAAAAAGAACAGTGTTTATTTAAAATAGAAAGGTTTTCTAACAATATACGCTGTTGTAAAAAAAGTTTGGGGTCGGTACATTTTTATTCTTTCTTTTTTTTGAAAGAAATTAATACTTTTATTCACCAAGGATGTGTTAAATTGTTCAAAAGTGATAGATTTACATTGTTAGAAAAGATTTATATTTTGAATAAATGCTGTTCTTTTTAACTTGTTATTCATCAAAGAATCCTGGAAAGAAAAAGAATCACAGGTTCCAAAAACATATTTGGCAGCACAACTGTTTCCAACATTGATAATTCTAATAATAAATCAGTATATCAGAATGATTTCTGAAGGATCATGTGACACTTTAGACTGGAGTAACAGCTGATGAAAATTCAGCTTTGCATCACAGGAATAAATTATATTTTAAAGTATATTAAAATAAAAAACATTGTTTTATATTGTAATAACATTTTGCAATATTACTGTTTTTTTCATGTATTTTTGATCAAATAAATGCAGCCTTGATGAGCATGACTTCAACAAACATTACAAGTCTTATTGATCCCAAACTTTTGAGCAGCAGTGTATTTACAATGTTTTTAATTTCTCCTTTACTTACAAGAAAAAACAACAACAAACAGATTTATTGATTTATCTTTTTTCTTTTCTTTTTGAAATTCTTGTACTTTTCATGTTTTTTTGAGCAGGCCATCGTGTTACGCCTGTTTCACACATGCTCTGTTTGCTCCGTTTCTTTTATTTCCATCAATGACAGACTTCAGCAGGTTTCACTTTAAAAGCAGCACTGTCTCTTTAAAACCTGACATGGATCTGACACATCAGGTTTTCTCCAAACTCTTTATGCTCATGTAAGACTTTATAACTCATTTAAGACTATGTTTATGAGATAACTCACCAAAACCGTGCATTTTGACTTGGGATGGGTTATCTTATCGTTTGCGATATACTGGTAAAAATTCTCCCCATGATAAGAATTAGTCTTTCTGCAATAATAACGATACAATCTAGCTGTTGTCATATTTCTGTGCGTGACCATGCAGAGCTTTTTCTCCAAATTAAATTCATAACCTAAGTCACGTGTTTGAAATAGCTTTTTGTAATCAGACGTGGTTTCATATCACAGAATGAAGCAGAAATCGTACTATTTTATAGCATTATATACAGTGATAAAAGATATGTTGATTAGCATTGCATTATACAAATATTGTATCCTTATAAAAATACCCAAGATTGATGGAAGAACACAGACAAACCACATACTGTCGCAATCGTATGTTTATTATCAAGTTTCCTCAGTTAAAATGCCTTTCTCTGTGTTTTATTTAGCTACAGCGATAACTGGAAACCTTTGTCCATATTAGGGATTTCCTGGAGCGTTTCTGTGCAAGTAGAAATGCCAGTATGAATTAAACAGTCATTATGTTATGTGTACTCAATAATGCTCAGAACTATTTTGGGTAAAAAGAGGAAAAGATAATACTTTTCTCTAAAGAAACAGGATTTTTGTGTCTCTTAGTGGATGCATAAGATTCCCTGATTTATCGTCATTGATTGGTTATCGCAATAAATACTAGAAACATTGTGATATATTTTTAAGCCCGTATCACCAGTGTTGCGAAGTTAGATTTAGCAACACTTCAGACTACCCTAGTAACTTTTTCTTCAAAAAGCACCAGCGACAAATGTAGCTATTTTAAAAATGTATTTTTTAACTATTATCAACTGTGACTTAAATGATAAAAAGACACACATTTTGCCTCTAAACTGCACAAAAACAGGAAATGAAAGGTGTCTAGCAGTGCACATATCACTTGAATTAAGCTGCTAGTTGCAATTGTTCATTAATAATTGTTCATTTATGAAAACACCTTGTTATTAGTTTGTACCTGCACTTGTTGATCAGTTAAAAAATATGTGGAAAAAAGGAAAAGGTGCTGTTAATTTTCTACCAGGACATTATCCGTTAAGTTGTAACCTAAAAACACAAAATACAATGTGTAATTTTAAATTCAGGTTAAAAAAAAATCAATACAGAACATTTCTTGAAATTAACACTGTACATTGTGTCTTATTTTCAAAGACGTTTCTTAGAGTGTAGCATACTAAATAAATACCAATACACTGATAAAAAGAAAAAAGATAAAAAGAAAGTACATAACATGTAATTTTTCAAAAATGTGTAAATGTTCAATAATTCTTTGTATTTAAAAATAAATGTATGATATTTATGTTTAAAAAAAATTATATTTATTTTTTAGTTTTACTAACAAATCTAAATTAACATTTCTAATCATATTCATAATCTTTTTTTCCCTTTTACTTTGAGATTTGAGTGATCTATATGTGTATTTTGTGCAGTTTTGCGTTGTGATATCATAATGATGTCATCACACAGTGACATCACAACGTCATTTAGCAACTTTTAGCAACATATTGTCCTGCCTTTAGCAACTTTCACTGAAAATTAGTTGGCAACACTGCATATCACCCATCTCTAATTTTGACATAATTGTGTGTATTTCGGTGTGTTGTCTGAAGTGGCTCAGCGTGTGCGTCCAGCCGAATGCGCAACCTTTCAAACTACACTTCACTGCAGCGTTTAGGTGGAATCTCTTTAAAAACTGTTGGCTGTTGTTCTCACTACATTGCATTGTTATATTTCGTAAACGTTTTACCCGCCAACTGGCGACTGACACTGTTACATAAACTCACCAACGCTGATTTTTACTTGCATTTGGCACTTGGCGAGTGTTAATTTGATCTCTGTGTGATCAATCAAACTGAAAATAAAACATGTTACATTTTAGGCGTACAAACTTTAAGCTTTTAAAAGAAATTTAAATTTAAAACTACTTCAGACTTAATGCTTTTTAAACTGTTTTCTCAAGCAACAAAGTTTGTCTTGACAATCTTTTTAATCTAGTTCTTCTTTTGTAAGAAATGAACTGGTTCTGCTTTAGAAACAGAGGAGAAAAAAATTTAATGTGTGAGCAGAGATGCTTCAGATGAGATAAAAATATTAGAATTTTTGTATCATCATTTTTCAATGGGAAGAATTTTGACCATAATTGTAGCATAAATATTCATTAGTACCATGACATTCTCTCAAAATGCAAAATAAAAAAGAAAAAATATTACATTGATTTTACTGAACATAAAAGTGTGTGAGCAGAGATGCTTTAGATGAGATGAAAATATTAGAAAAAATAATTTTCAGTGGAATTTAAAAAAAAAAATCATAATTATAGCATAAATATCTCAAAATACAAAAGAAAAGAGAAAAAAAAATATCAAAGCAAAATGTATTACATTGATTTTACTAAAAATAATCAAAGTTACATTTCAGGTGTTCAAACTTTAAGCTTTCAAAAGCAATTCAAATTCAAAACTACTTCAAACGCTTTTTAAACTGCTTTCTCAAGCAACAAAGTTTTTCTTGACAATATTTTTAATCTAATTCTTTTTTTGTAGGAAATGAATTGGTTCTGCTTTAGAAACAGTGGAAATACAGTGAAATGTGTGAGCAGAGATGCTTTAGATGAGATGAAAATATTAGAATTTTTTAATTATTTTTTGATGGGAAAAAATGTATAGTAATTATTGCATAAATATTCATTAGTGCCATGACATTCTCTCAAAATGCAAAATAAAAAAGTAAAAATATTATTAAACAAAAATATATTACATTGATTTTAATGAAAATAAAATAAAGTTAAATTTCAGGTGTTCAAACGTTTAGCTTTTAATAGCAATTCAAATTTAAACTACTTCAAACTTCAGGGTTTTTAAACTGCTTGTGAAATGTGTGAGCAGAGATGCTTTCGCTGAGATGAAAATATTAGAAAAAAATTATTTGTTTTTAGCGGAAAAGAAATTTGATTGCATAAATATTAATTAGTACCATGAAATTCTCTCAAAATACAAAATAAAAAAGAAAAAATATTATTGAACAAAAATATATTACATTGATTTTACTGAAAATAAAAGAAAGTTACATTTCAACTGTTCAAACTTTAAGCTTTTATAAACAAAAACAATCAGATGAGATGGAAATATTAGAAAAAAAAACATTTTCAATGGGACAAATAAAAAGAAATAATATTATCAAACAAAAATATATTACATTGATTTTACTGAAAATAAAAAATGTGTGAGCAGAGATGCTTTAGATGAGATGAAAATAGTAGACAAAAAGTATTATTTTCGATGGGAAAGAAATATGATCATAATTATTGCCTAAATATTCATTAGTACCATGAAATTCTCTCAAAATACAAAATAAAAAAAGAAAAAATATTATCAAACAAAAATATATTATATTGATTTTACTGAACATAAATGTATAAGCAGAGATGCTTGAGATGAGATGAAAATATGAGAAAAAAAATATTATTTTCGATAGGAAAGAAATATGATCATAATTATTGCCTAAATTTTCATCAGTACCGTGAAATTTTCTCAAAATACAAAATAAAAAAGAAAAAATATTATTAAACAGAAATATATTACATTGATTTTACTGACAATAAAAGAAAGTTACATTTCAGGTGTTCAAACTTTAAGCGTTTATAAACAAAAACAATCAGATGAGATGGAAATATTAGAAAAAAAAAAAATTTCAATGGGACAAATAAAAAGAAAAAATATTATCAAACAAAAATATATTACATTGATTTTACTGAAAATAAAAAATGTGTGAGCAGAGAGGCTTTAGATGAGATGAAAATAGTAGACAAAAAGTATTATTTTCGATGGGAAAGAAATATGATCGTAATTATTGCCTAAATATTCATTAGTACCATGAAATTCTCTCAAAATACAAAATAAAAAAATAAAAAATATTATCAAACAAAAATATATTACATTGATTTTACTGAACATAAAAATGTGTAAGCAGAGATGCTTGAGATGAGATGAAAATATGAGAAAAAAATATTATTTTTGATAGGAAAGAAATATGATCATAATTATTGCCTAAATTTTTATCAGTACCATGAAATTTTCTCAAAATACAAAATAAAAAAGAAAAAAATATTAAACATAAATATATTACATTGATTTTACTGAAAATAAAAGAAAGTTACATTTCAGGTGTTCAAACTTTAAGCGTTTATAAACAAAAACAATCAGATGAGATGGAAATATTAGAAAAAAAAAATTTCAGTGGGACAAATAACAAGAAAAAATATTATCAAACAAAAATATATTACATTGATTTTACTGAAAATAAAAAATGTGTGAGCAGAGAGGCTTTAGATGAGATGAAAATATTAGACAAAAAGTATTATTTTCTATGGGAAAGAAATATGATCGTAATTATTGCCTAAATATTCATTAATACCATGAAATTCTCTCAAAATACAAAATAAAAAAAGAAAAAATATTATCAAACAAAAATATATTATATTGATTTTACTGAACATAAAAATGTGTAAGCAGAGATGCTTGAGATGAGATGAAAATGAGAAAAAAAAAATATTATTTTCGATAGGAAAGAAATATGATCATAATTATTGCCTAAATTTTCATCAGTACCGTGAAATTTTCTCAAAATACAAAATAAAAAAGAAAAAAATATTATTAAACATAAATATATTACATTGATTTTACTGAAAATAAAAGAAAGTTACATTTCAGGTGTTCAAACTTTTCAAGCTTTTAAAATAAATTCTAATTTAAAACTACTTCAAACTTCACGCTTTTAAAACTGCTTTCTTTTTAATCTAGTTCTTCTTTTGTAAGAAATTAACTGGTTGTGCTCTACCAGACTTCTTGTCTTCTTGACTTCTTCAGAACACAAACAGAACCTCAGAGAACACAACAGAATACAACACTGCTGTGACTCACATATCTGAATTAAAATATCATATAATTAAAAAAAAGAACATTAAAGGAGACAAAGCCTGTTGGATTCACAACATGTAAAGTCATTCACTTCTGCCTGAACACAAGAAAGTGAGTGGCCAGTCAACTGGGATAAGAATAGAGTAAACTTTATAGTGACCTGCACAATGTATTATCAACTTATGATCATTTTTATTACATGTAAACAAATGTCTAATCTTGTCAGCCAATGTGACTTTTCCTCACTGTTGTGAAAGAAGAACTAGTAAATTCCAAATTAGTCTCTTATGAGGGTCAGTTTCAATCACTGCGTAAGAAGAAGCTGCTTATGTAGACAGCGAAGCAGCACTAGATCAGAGTTTAGTGAGCAGTACAGTTGAATAGCAGGGCTGGTAACTCTTATATGTTGTGTTTTGAATGCTGGTTTCTTAAATGATCTCACCAGACTTATTAACTACCTTAACCAGCAGCTCCAGCACCAGACCAGCACTAGACCACATAGACAAGCAGGACCTGGCATGTAAATGCATACAGATCTAAGCTGATCTTTCATTGTTTATAATGAATAATGAACTGTAAAGAGAAGCTCAGAAATCACAGAGACACATTGAACCCAGTGAAGTGAGACAGAAAGACAGACAGATCAATTCAAATATCATTTAATGAAGTTGGCTTGAGAAAGCTCCTCCTCTTAGAGCTTTAACTCTACAAACGCCAAACTCAGCCCAGATCTTCAGACTGATCTGATCGAGTGTGCTGTATCTTTTCTAATTGATTGGACTTACGATTGTCCTAAAAATGATGATTAAAACTGGGGAAAATCCCATTGACTTACACTGACAGAACGTTCAAATAAGCCAAGACTATTCAAACTCCAACTGTCAAAACTCCCAGAATCCTTTGAGACTCAATCAAGCTTCCCTTCTGTGTACTATTTCTAAACACATTCAAACTAACTTGTTAATCATGCTAGAAACATGCTAGTAACATGTTAATTATGCTAGAATTATGCTAACAACATGGTTGTAACTTGCTAATCATGCTGACAACATGCTAGTAAAATCCTAGGAACTTGCTAATCATGTTAGAATCATGCTAACAACATGCTAGTAACATGCTAATCATGCTAGAATCATGCTAGTAATGTCCTAGAAACCTGCAAATCATGCTAACAACATGATAACAACATGTTAATCATGCTAGAATCATAATAGCAACATGCTAGTAACTTGCTAATCATGCTGGAATCATGCTAGCGACATGCTAGTAATTTGTTAATCATGCTAACAACATGCTAATCATGCTAGCAACATGCTAATAAAATGCTAGTAACTTGCTAATCATCCTAGAAACATGCTAGGAACATGTTAGTAACGTGCTAATCATTATAACTACGTGCTAGTTACATGTTAATCATGTTAGTACCATGCTAACAACATGCTATCTATCTGTCTGTCTGTCTGTCTATCTATCTCTTACAGACTGTATTGCCTTCAAAACATTCAAACTTTAACCTTTTAAAACTACTTTAAACTTCAAACTATTTTAGACTGAAAACATCAAATTAAAACTTCTTAAACTTCTTTTTAAACTTTTCAAGCTTTCTGGTCCAGCCTTATCAAGCCAACTTAAAGTTTGTCTTGACGAACTTTTGTATCTAGTTTAAAATAAAATAAATAATGAATAATAAATGAATGAATCAAGAAGCCATTACTGTTATTTTCCTGACTTGAGCTGATTTATTTTTTTATTATTGTATTTTTTCTAACTGGCGGAATGTTCGATTCAAACTCCAACTGTCAAAACATTCAAATGTAAACGGACACACACATCAACTATTAAAACTCTATTAAACTTTCAGACGAGGCTTTTGTCAAAGCAGCATCAGAGTTGAACTTAATGAAGTGTATCTAGTTTTGCTCTGAAATCAATCAAATGGAGTTTTGGATTGATTTTAATATCATGGTCACTTTAGAGATTCTTCTCTCTGCTGTCGAGAAAACTGTTCTTTATATGTTTCCATGCACCTATTTTTAAGCGCATTTTGGAATATCACATAAAAAACGTTGGATGGAAACACCAAGATGCACATAAATTCTTAAAAAAAAAAGTATGCGCTCAACTAAGTAGGATAAATTTCCTATCTGGGTAAGAAAACATGCATATAATCTATGGAAAAACACTATTACTGAATAAATTCCTTAATGCACGTCAAAAAAGACATGTGACTTTGTGATGGGACAGCATAACTGGACTCAATCTCATTGCACAGCATTTGAAATGCTAGTTTTGCTAGTTGCTAGTTTTGACTACTGCGTTTCTACACAGCAGGCTCCGCAAATAATAATATGACTGCATTTCGTATGCACGCTCTAAAGCTCATAATTTATTGTATACAAAAACTGTTATATACAGTGCCTTCTCCTAATGCAGCAAATTATTTTTTCTTAGTGATATTTAGCGCTAGTTAATCAAAAAGGGACGATTTTGTTCTCTTTAACTCACTGGCTGGTGCTTTATTCGCAAATGTTTTATGCGTTATTGCAATTTTGCACTTAAGTTTAATTCGAAACTTTGGATGGAAACGTCTTGATCAGTTTAGACATAGTAAAATAAAAGATGAGTAGTGATGGGAATCATAAGGAATTTAAGGTTCAAGTTCATTAACTGATTCTATTAATGATTCTTTAAGTACCTGAAGAATAATTAATCCTAAATATTAAGCATAATCAATATTGTGGCAACATTTATTTTTTAAATTAAAGTAGCATTTATTATGACAGAATGTTCTTCCTAATGTGCATCTTTAACAACCATTCAGTAACTTCACTGATTTGAGTTGCACAAGCCTAAAAATGCACACAACACAGAAACAGTTCATGGTTCAGTTTGATTGGACGTGATGAAAATCACATGACATCCGGTGCAGTGAATCAGTTGACAGCGACTCACATTCAGTGAGTGATTCAGTCAAACCGATTCATAAGAGTCGTTCATTCGTGAGTAAAAATTTATTTTTGATGGAAAAAAATTCTTAATTATTATTGCATAAATATTAATTAGTACCATGTAAATCTCTTAAAATACAAAATAAATACAAAAAATATTATTGAACAAAAATATTTAATTTTACTGAAAATAAAACATTTCAGGTGTTCAAAATGATATTTTTTATAGCCCTCCATGACACTTCACACAAAGTTTTTTCATTCAGACATTATTTAGTGTGTTTATCATTAGTTTTCTCTGAGGACTGTTGCTGCTCCTCAGTGCAGGTGATTGAACACACAACAAACTAGTGTTGTCACGGTACCAAAATTTCAGTATTCGGTACCAATACCAGTGAAAATCCACGGTTCTCGGTACCAATTTCGGTACCAAAGCAATACACAAAAACATGAATTGACAACAAGCTATTTTTATTAATAACAAACAATAATTAAACAAGCATGACTGAATAACACACTCTTCTTATTTATAAACTTAAACATTTGTATAAATTAAACAAAATATGTCATGACTGAACAATACTTTAATATTATTATAAATTAAAACAAAACCAAGGCATTTTAAACATTTGAGTAATTAAATAACTAAATAAATTACAAGCATTGAAAAGAACATGTTTACAAAAAAAATGTAACAATTTTACTTACTCTGTGCTTAAATTTTCACCCAAAACTTCACTTGCCTTAAGTTAAGTTAGCTTAAGTTAACTTAAGTTCCTTAAGTTAGTTTTTTTGCCATTTCCAGATTTTCGGAAAGAAACACTAACATATCAATGTGTTCCTGAGTCAGTCTTGAGCGTCTCGGGCTTACAATGTACCCTGCAGTACTGAAAACTCGTTCAGATGAACAGCTTGATGCAGCAATGCACAGATACTTCCTGGCAAACTCTGATAGTTGAGGTAGTGTACCCATATTTCTTTTCCACCAGGAAAGTGGATCATCCTCAGCACTGACCTCAGGCATCTGACCGTACACCAAGAACTCACCATTTAACTGGTCACTTGCAGAAAGCTGTGCTTGACTTGAGGATGTTGGTTCTCCTTTTTCTTTCTTTTCCCCTTGTATGGAGGAAAGCAGATGCTTCAGGTCAGTTTTGGATTTTTTTGATGGCCTGACTTGACTCGACTCTCCAGTGACCTGACATGCACTTCCTTCATTGCCCATTTTCCTCACCTCATCCAGGAGACTTTGCTTCACATCATCCTTAAGAGAAACAAAGCTTTCCTTAAATCTTGGATCAAGGTAAGTTGCAGTGTTCAAAAGAAGCTGCAGCTGTAGGTCACCATAGCGATGCTGAAGATACTCGGTTATCTTTTCCTTCATCTCCTGGGCTAATGCAGAGTCACTTTGTTCATGACTCAGACATTCATATATCTTCCAGAGTAACGGCAAGACTGAGGACAGGGTTGTATGTTTTTCCCCACTAAGTGCATCTGTAAAAGGACTGAGTGGCTCAAGGACTGCTTTAACAGTTTCTAAAACTGTAATGTCAGAGTCTTTTGGCATCAGGTACCATTTTTTCCTGTCTTCAGCCAGCACTGCACAGACAACCTGCTGCTGCTCCAAGAAACGTTCCACCATATTGAATGAAGAATTCCATCGAGTGGGTTCATCATGAATGAGTTTGTGGTCTGGAGAGGACAGATCTGTCTGTTTTTTGGCCAGCTGTCGTGAAAGTTTTGGTGATCTTGTGAAGGCAGAGATAGTTTTTCGAAGCCTCGACAGTGCTGCGGACACCCTGTTTATCTCTAATGCCTTATTTACAGCAAGGTGGAGATTGTGTCCAAAACAAGGAATCCAGGAGTAGTCTTCAAAGGCTTTTTTGTTATTTGTGGCATTATCTGTTGTGATGCCTGACATTCTTACAATGTCCAATTTCCAGTCTTCAAGTTTCTCTTCAAAGGCCTCCTTCAAACTTTCAGCAGTGTGATCGGTGTTAAGACCACAGCAGCCAAGACACCAGGATTGAATTTCCCACGATTTAGTAATGTACTGCAGAGTTACAGACATGAAAGTGTCTGCAGTTCTGCTTGTCCAAAGATCTGTTGTGCAGCTGTAAAATGGTTTCTGTCCAAGATGCTGGTTTATGAGGTCTCTGGTGTCATTGTAAATGCGGGGAATCTCAGTGTACATAAAAAAGTTTCGGCTTGGAAGCTGGTATTTTGGGTTGAGGTGACGAAGCATTTGTTGGAACCCACATTTTTCAACTATATAAACTGGCACTTGATCCATACATATGAACTCAGCAACAGCTCGGTTCATTTTTCTTGCCTCAGGCGAGTTTTTGTCATACTTCTTCTGCTGCTCAAATGCATCTGTATTCGATGTCTGCTTAGGAGTTGACTGCTTTGGTGGTTTGTCACCTTCCTCAGCCTGCAGCTGTAAAAGGAAAATATAATATAAACAATTTTATATGAATGTTATATGTAACTTTCAGTAAATAACAAACCTCAGCTTTTATAATAAATTTAGATAAGATTACTTATATTAAGTGTATGATATAAATGTTACACAGACGGAAACTGTATTATTAAAAACACTTTACGAAAAGATTCCATTTAACATGACTTAACAATAAACAAGTGTTATATAGCAACTATTATTCTTAATTTAAAAATCTATTAATACATTTTTGTTAAATTAAGTTGTACCTGTTGACATTACTTAATGCACAACGAACAAACATGAACGATCAAGTGTTTGTATAAAATAACATTCACACACATTAATTAATGTTCACTCACTGTAACTCGATGTTAGATAACATATGAAGTCATGTAAATGAATGGTATCTTATTGTAAAGCCTTACCAAACTATACAGGACTGTATTTGACTGTACTTTTATTTAATCAAACTGCGCAAACAATATTTCATAACCTAGAACTGCTTTTCTGATGGACCGATTTTAAAGATACAAACATTAACCATACATTTGTTCTCTACCACACATATTTTGGATACACAGGTCATTTAAAAGCTTCTGGTGTGTAAAAATAGTACGCTATTATGTCCTGTTTGAAACGCTATAGGAGCATTAAATAGTTAATAAAGAAACTTTATTCTGATACTCGCATTAGCATTAGCCGCGCTTATGCTAACGATTAACTAAGCAAATGGCAATGTTTATTTCAATCCGACATTCAAATTAATATAGGGTATATATATTTTTTTATAACAAAAGCTCTAAATATAAAATAAAATTAAAACTTACCTGCTTGAATTCTTTCATTAAATCTGGGTGACGGTCTTTCAGGTGTTTTATGAGGTTCGATGTATTCCCTCCTTTTGACATAAAACTTCGACGACACCGCTTGCAAATTGGTTTCTGGTGATCAGTGATGTTGCCCTTGTCATCCGCCGCAAAAGCAAAATACTTTCACACATGACTCTTTCCTCCTTTCTTCTCAACGAGCGGATTCAGAACCGCCTCATCAGCAGCACCGCCGGTCGCCATGTCTATGTGCTTTTTACGAAGAAGACGCAACTGCGCAATACGCACCTATCGGATAGCGCAGCAAGAACCGGGTTGACCGGGTGCTCGGTACCACCGGTACTTCAGAAAACCTGGTACCGTAACATTTAAATTTTTTTAGTACCGACATGGTACCAAAGTACCGGGTCTTTTGACAACACTACAACAAACTCTTCTTCTCTCTGCTGTTTTAAAGCTCTGAGTTTGTGGTTCAGAGAGTAAATATCAGCAGCACTGATGGCTGTGCTGAAGCTGTAGAGACGTGTTGAACTGATCTGTGGAGGATGATGGGAAGTTTGTGACGTCTGTGAGTGAAGACGAGTCTTTCATCAGTCCTCATACAGACCAGATCAAATCTGAGTCTCTGAGTGATTGAACACACAAACACACTGATAGACTCACAATGACACATCAACACTGTTAGACTCACCTGATGAACTTTACTAACATTTACATGGTGTTTTAATACTGCAGGAATACAATCATGACATAAAAGCAGATAAAACACATGCTATTTATTTTTTATGTCTTAAATCTAGTTTCTTTAAGAAATGTTAAAGCACTTCTCTGATCTTCCACATCATCATCATTTGGTCCAGCAGATCCTCGTAATGTAAATCTCTTCTTCACTCTGATACTTAACATGTGTCTCTCACTCACACTACAGTCTCTACACTTACAGTCATTAATCAATCATGTGTGACTGTGATTAAACTAAATATGCAGCACAGATGAGAACAAAGACACTTCAGCACAAACTAAACCACAACAACAACACAACTGACCGTCTGTGTCCATTAGTATTTACAGTATCAGCGTCTTTGAGCCTCAATGACTGACATTTCTAAACGCTGCTCCTCCTAGAGCTTTAACTCTACAACCACTAAACTCAGCATAGATCTTCAGACTGATCTGACTTAGTGTGCTTTATATTTTCAGACTGATCAGACTTACAGTTTTTATAAAAATGAAGATTAAAAATCATAAAAATCCCATAGACTTGCATTGACGAAATTCAAACAAGCCAAAACTATTCAAACTCCAACTGTCAAAATTCAAATTTAAACTCACAGAATCTCTTCAGACTCAGTGAAGCTTCTCTTCTATGAACTATTTCTAATCCATTTAAACTCAAATCTAAATCTGTCTCACTAGCTGAGCACAGCAACTAGTCGAATACATGCTATCAATGTATTAATTCATGCTAGCAACATGATAATCATGCTAGAAACATGTTATCAACATCTAAGAAATATTACAAACAGAGGAGAAAAAGTGAAATGTGTGAGCAGAGATGCTTTAGATGAGATGAAAATATTAGGGAAAAAATATTATTTTTAATGGGAAAAATTAAATTGTAATTATTACATAAATATTCATTAGTACCATGAAATTCTCTCAAAATGCTAAATAAAAAAGAAAAAAAATTATCGAACAAAAATATATTACATTGATTTAACTGAAAATAAAACAAAGTTACATTTCAGGTGTTCAAACTTTAAGCTTTAAAAACAATTCAAATTAAAAACAACTTTAAACTTCATGATTTTTAAACTGCTTTCTCAAGCAACATAAAGTTTGTTTGACAATCTTTTGAATCTAGTTCTTACTTTGTAAGAAATGAACTGGTTCTGCTTTAGAAACAGAGGAGAAAAAATGAAATGTGTGAGCAGAGATGCTTCAGATGAGATGAAATTATTAAAAAAAATGATGGGAAAAAATGTTTTGTAATTATTGCACAAATATTCATTAGTACCATCAAATTCTTTTAAAATACAAAATAAAAAAATAAAAATTTTATCAAACAAAAATATATTAAATTGATTTTACTGAAAATTTCAGGTGTTCAAACTTCAAGCTTTTAAACCCGTTTTAAATTTTTAAACTGCTTTCTCAAGCAACATAAAGTTTGTCTTGACAATCTTTTTAATCTAGTTCTTCTTTTGTTCGAAATGAACTCACTTCTTTAAGACAGTCTGAGTGATTCACTTCTCTGTTAAAGATTAAATCCTAAAACTAGCATAGGACATGTTAGCGATAAGCTAAAAGATGCTAACAGTGTGCTAAATCATGCTACAACAGGATAGCAGTGTGTTAAATCATGTTAGCAACATGCTAAAAATGCTATAAACATGTGAACAAAGGTCTGAAAGTTGCTAGAAACAAGCTAGCAAACATGCTAAGACCTAACAACTACACAGCAACACTGTAGAAACCAGCCGTAGCACCCTAACAACCACTTAGCAACACCCTAGCAACCGCACAGCAATCTGTGTTTGAAAGGCTGCGTTTACACTGGCACAAAAAATGATTTTTTTACTCACATGTGACACAGATGGGATGTTGTTGCTCGTGTTTCAAACACTAAAAAACTGCACAAGATCTGATTCTTTCGCATCGGTTCTGAGCTGCTTTCAAATGTGGTTTTGAATCAGATTCACATCTGATATCTGAACGGCTGATCTGCGTTTGAACACGTAAATCTGATTCCCATCGGAAATCAAGCAGCGCGATGCGAGAGCGACTCGTTTGGCCACAAAACAGCTTTTCTTATCGTCGGATGATGAAGCAGATGCTGCTGTATTCACTCGCAGAAACTCAGCTTCTTTCATTGAGGCCAATCTTTATGTTTACAGATAAAAGACGCCGCACAGAAACTCGTTCTGAGTCGCTGCCTCATTCATTTCATCAGTAAAACATCGTCGCTACTAAAAGCTCCTTTATATTTTTCAATGAGGTGATCGAGTCGCTGTTTTTTAATTAAACTCACAGCTTCATTATAGAGAGGCGGCACAGACAGTCATTCACACGCACAGATTCATTGATCTAACGATCCGTAGATAAAATAACTTACGAAAACTATCGTTATTGTACCCGTTCAGTCAGATTTAGCGCTGTGAACATGAATGACAGCTGTAACTGGTTGATGCTGGCGAGTGATGACGGTAAAAGCGCAGAAATCACGGCTGCTGTGCGTTAAAGTCAAAGAGACGCTCAACGTGAATTATATTAATAATTTAATATACGGCTGTTCAAAACGTGAGGGTCGTCGCAGAAAGCGATCAGCAGTGGAGTCATTCAGTTTGGATGGAGATTTATGTAAACGCAGATATCGGACACAAGTGGTGTCTTCAGTGTGATGTAAACAGACGGGAGAAAAATCGTTATTGATCAGAGCGTCACAGATACTCTGAACGAACTTTTTGCCACAGCTGCCAATGACCGGTGATCAAATTAACCTGCAGTGAAACTCTTTTTGCAAAAACAGACAGTTGTTAATACTACAATGACTAAACATACACTGCTGCTCAAAAGTTTGGGATCAGTAAGATTTTTAATGTTTTTAAAGAAGCCCCTTTGCTCATCAAGGCTGCATTTATTTGATCAAAAATACAGAAAAAACTGTAATATTGCAAAATGTTATTACAATATAAAATAATGGTTTTTATTTTAATATACTTTAAAATATAATTTATTCCTGTGATGCAAAGATGAATTTTTCATCAGTTGTTACTCCAGTCTTAAGTGTCACATGATCCTTCCCTTCCCTCCCTGATTTATTATTAGTGTTTAAAACAGCTGTGCTCCTTAATATTTTTTTTTTTTTGAAACGTGATTTTTTTTCAGCATTCTTTGATCAATAAAAGGTTAAAAAGAACAGCGTTTATTTAAAATAGAAAGGTTTTCTAACAATATACGCTGTTGTTCAAAAGTTTGGGGTCGGTACATTTTTATTCTTTCTTTTTTTTTGAAAGAAATTAATACTTTTATTCACTAAGGATGTGTTAAATTGATCAAAAGTGATAGCGTAGATTTACATTGTTAGAAAAGATTTATATTTTGAGTAAATGCTGTTCTTTTTAACTTGTTATTCATCAAAGAATCCTGGAAAGAAAAAGAATCACAGGCTCCAAAAACATATTTGGCAGCACAACTGTTTCCAACATTGATAATTCTAATAATAAATCAGTGTATTAGAATGATTTCTGAAAGATCATGTGACACTTAAGACTGGAGTAACAGCGGATGAAAATTCAGCTTTGCATCACAGGAATAAACTATATTTTAAAGTATATTAAAATAAAAAACTTTATTTTATATTGTAATAACATTTTGCAATATTACCGTTTTTTTTCTGTATTTTTGATCAAATAAATGCAGCCTTGATGAGCATGAGAGACTTCTTTAAAAAACATTACAAGTCTTACTGACCCCAAACTTTTGAGCCATGGTGTGTTTACAATGTTTTTAATTTGTCCTTTACTTTACTTACAAGAAAAAAAACTGCAAACAGATTTATTGATTTATCTTTTTTTTTCTTTTTGAGATTCTTGTCCTTTGCATGTTTGAGCAGGCCATCGTGTTACGCCTGTTTCACACATGCTCTGTTTGCTCCGTTTCTTTTATTTCCATCAATGACAGACTTCAGCAGGTTTCACTTTAAAAGCAGCGCTGTCTCTTTAAAACCTTACACGGATCTGACACATATTTTCTCCAAACTCTTTACGCTCGTTTAAGACTTTATAACTCATTTAAGACTGTTTACGAGATAACTCACTAAAACCGTGCATTTTGACTAGAGGTGGATGATGTCTTATTGTTTGCGATATACTGGTAAAAATTCTCCCCATGATAAGAATTAGTCTTTCTGCAATAATAACGATAAAGTCTAGTTGTTGTCATATTTCTGTGTGCGACCATACAGAGCTTTTTCTCCAAATTAAATTCATAACCTAAGTCAAGTGTTTGAAATAACTTTTTGTAATCAGACGTGGTTACATATCACAGAATGAAGCAGAAATCACACTGTTTCATAGTATTATATACAGTGATAAAAGCTATGTCGATTAGCATTGCATTATACAAATATTTTATCCTTATGAAAATGCCCAAGATTGATGGAAGAACACATATAAACCATAAACTGTCGCAGTCATATGTTTATTATCAAGTTTCCTCAGTTAAAATGTCTCTATCTGTGTTTTATTTAGCTACAGCAATAACTGGAAACCTTTGTCCACATTAGGGATTTCCTGGAGTGTTTCTGTGCAAGTAGAAATGCCAGTATGAATTAAACAGTCATTACTCAGTAATGCTCACAACATATAATATAATACTTTTCTCTAAAGAAACAGGATTTTTTTTGTCTCTTAGTGGATGCATAAGATTCCCTGATTTATCGTCATTGATATCGTTATTGCAATAAATACCAGAAACATTGTGATATATTTTTAAGTGTTCACCAGTGTTGCCAACTTAGACTTAGCAACTTTTCAGACTACCCTAGCAACTTTTTCTTTGAAAAGCACCAGCAACAAATTTAGATATTTTTAAAAATTATTTGGCAACTTTCAGAAATTGTGACCTAAATGATAAAAAGACCTCTAAATTGCACAAAAACAGGAAATGAAAGGTGTCTAGCAGTACACATATCACTTGAGTTAAGCTGCTATTTGCAATTGTTCATTAATAATTGTTCATTTATGATAACACCTTATTAGTTTGTACCTGCACTTGTTGATCAGTTAATGGAAATGGAAAACGTGCTGTTAATTTTCTACCAGGACATTATACGTTAAGTTGTAACCTAAAAACACAAAATACAATGTGTAATTTTAAATTCAGGTAAAAAAAATCTATTTAGACTCATTCAAACTCATCTTTCTATTATTTCTAATATATATCTATCTGTCTCACTAGTCAAGTCTGGCAACTAGTCGAATACATGCTATCAATGTACTAATTCATGCTAGCAACATGATAATCATGCTAGAAACATTTTATCAGCATCTAAGAAATATTAGAAACAGAGGAGAAAAAGTGAAATGTGTGAGCAGAGATGCTTTAGATGAAAATGTTTTTTTTAAATTATTATTTTTCGATGGGAAAAAACTGATCATAATTATTGCATAAATATTTATTAGTAACATGAAATTCTCTCAATATACAAAATAAAAAAGAAACAAATATTATCAAACAAAAATATATTACATTGTTTTTTCTGAACATAAAAGTTATATTTCAGGTGTTCAAACTTTAAGATTTTAGTTTTAAATTTTAAATTTAAAACGACTTCAAACTTCACGCTTTGTAAACTGCTTTCTCAAGCAACCAAGTTTGTCTTGACAATTTCTTTAATCTAGTTCTTCTTTTGAAAGAAATGAACTGGTTCAGCTTTAGAAACAGGAGAAAAAGTGAAATGTGTGAGCAGAGATGCTTTAGATGAGATGAAAATATTGTAAAGTTTTTCATTGGGAAAAAATTTATAATAATTATTGTGTAAATATTAATTAGTACCATGAAATTTTCTCAAATGCAAAACGCAAAAAAAAAAATAAATAAATAAATAAATATATAGATAGATAGATAGATAGATAGATAGATAGATAGATAGATATATTATCAAACAAAAATATTTTACATCAATTTTACTGAAAATAAAAATGTGTGAGCAGAGATGCTTTATATGAGATGAAAATATGAGGGAAAAAAGTATTATTTTTGATGGGAAAAATTGATCATAATTATTGCATAAATATTCATTACTACCATGAAGTTCTCTAAATACATAATAAAGTATAAAAAATATTATTGAATAAAAATATATTTCATTGATTTTACTGAAAATAAACAAGTTACATTTTAGGTGTTGAAACTTTTAGCTTTTAAAAGCAATTTAAATTTAAAACGACTTCAGACACATTTAAAACGACTTCCTCACACTTTTTAAACTGCTTTCTCAAGCAACATAAAGTTTGCCTTGACAGTCTTTTTAATATAGTTCTGCTTTTGTAAATGAACTTGTTCTGCTTTAGAAACAGAGGAGAAAAATTGAAATATTTCAGCAGAGATGCTTTAGATGAGATTAATATATATAGATTTTTGTATTATTTTCAGTGGGAAAAATGATCATAATTATTGCATAAATATTAATTAGTACTGTGAAATTCTCGCAAAATACAAAAGAAAATAAAAAATATTATTGAACAAAAATATATTACAATATTATATTGTAAAATAAAAGAAAGTTAAATTTCAGCTGTTCAAACTTTAAGCTTTTAAAAACAAAAACAATCAGATGAGATGGATATACTAGAAAAAAATATTTTCAAAGGGGAAAAAATATTATCATATTTAGCCTAATACCAATGCCTAATATCAATGTACTAATTCATGCTAGCAACATGCTAATCACGGTATCACTGTGCTAAACATACTAGCAAAGTATTAAATCATACTAAAATATGTTAGCAGTATGCTAAATCATGCTAAAATGTGCTGGCAATAAGTTAAATCAACATCAGGCCAGTCTGTAACCTTGGATCAAAGCACAGTATTCACAGTAACCCAAAGGTCGCTGGTTCGATTCCCGCACCAGCAGGGATTGAAGGTGGGGATTGTGAATAAACAGCGCACTTTCCACCTTCAATACCATGACTGAAGTGCCCTTGAGCAAGGCACTGAACCCCCAATTGCTCCCCGGGCGCTGGAGCAATGGCTGCCCACTGCTCCGGGTGTGTGTTCACAGTGTGTGTGTGTGTGTGCGTGTGTGTTCACTTCTCACTGCTGTGTGTGTGGACACATGATGGGTTAAATGCAGAGGACCAATTTCGACTATGGTCACCATAGTTGACAATACGTTGTCTCTTTCACTTTCACTTTCACTATAGACAACCTGCATGTTAAATTAGTCACTGTATTTTAGCTGTAACTTCAGGCAGCTTGGATGAGGCAACATTTGTTCAGGCAGGTTCATTTTATAAGTCAAACATTTTGGAATTTTCTGGGTGACTGAGCTTTATTCTAACTGTGTGAATTGATTATTCATGATTATTTATTGCGGTACATTTAATCTGTCTCTCTTCTTCAGGTGTGCACACAGCCCAGAATATGTATGGCTGTGAGTGGGATGATCAGACTGGAGAAACAAATGCGTTCCATCAGGAAAGTTATGATGGAGAGGACTTTGTGTCTCTGGATTGGAAAGAGCTGAGATTTATTTCCCCAGTGCCTCAAGGAATCCCCACTGTACAGAAGTGGAACAATGACAAAAGTTTACTCGACAATCAGAAAAATTACTTCAGCACTGTATGCATTGACTGGTTGAAGAAGTATGTGCAGTATGGAAAGAGCAGCCTGGAGAAAACAGGTACATCAGATGTTACTGTCTATCTGTGAGCATGTACATTTTTCTAAATAATATTGTATGCTAGAAGTATTTTTATAATTGTTCATTTTTAAATTATTTATAAAGTATTGATTGTTTTGATTATTTTAAGCATTACAGATTATGTGGTCTTTCTTTGTGGAAATGAATAACAGAGGTGTTATTTAATTGGAGTTTGGATAAATGAATCATCAACAAGACAAGCCAAGCACACCCAATTTCTGTATCATTTGCAGCAGGAGAAGGCTTTGCATCTCTTGTTTTTAAGCACTTTCTCTCTCTTTCTCCAGTCTCTCCTCGAGTGTCTCTGCTGCAGAAGGATCCCTCATCTCCAGTGGCATGTCATGCTACAGGATTTTACCCCAGTGGAGTAACAATCAGCTGGCAGAAAAACGAACAAGACCATGATGAGGATGTGGATCTTCGTGAAATTGTTCCCAATGAGGATGGAACCTTTCAGGTGATGAGCAAACTCAATGTTAAACCTGAGGAGTGGAAGAAGAATGAGTACAAATGTGTGGTGGAACACAAGAGCAGAACCACCAGAAGCGTTCTGACAGAGGACAAGATCATAACTAACTATGGTAAGTGTGATTGTTTTGGTGAGTAGACCATGAAACTGAACCATGGTAATGGTAATGATAATATTTGCTGTTGTCAGTATCTGATTACTATAGAGTGCATTAGTGTCCACCAGTTTTTCCCATATGAGTTTTAAATAGACTTTATTAAAGCTTTATAAGCCATCTCATCATCATCAAGCACAACATTACAAACTTTGATTTGAAGCAAAAAAAAGTGTTTGAAAATCTGCAAAAAAGACAAAGGTGCAAGATTAATTTACAGGATTAATATAGTTTTGTCACCAGGAATTACACCATTAAGCATGATTATGTACAAAATAAGTTGAAATAAAGCAGGCTGATAGCTTAAAAAGCATATGCCATTGATTATCAACTTCTTTGTTCACAGTAGGTCTGTCTTTAATGGTTTAAAAGTTATCATTAAAAATCAATTCCTCTAAGAAAGTAAATGGGATTTTATCTCCAAATCCCAACTGTTGCACTGTACTACACCATGTGTACTAATCTACTGCAGGCATCACAATCACAGATTTCCTTTTTGTATATGCTGAAAAATTTCCACCTGTACTGATCTCAAACACTGTCAGGTTATTTCATAATCTGATGTGTCCTTAGGATCCAATTCCTCAGAGTCTCTTCCCATTATTCCCATCATTATTGGTGCCATTGCTGCTGTCCTGTTGGTGGTCATTGGTGTTGCTGGGTACTGTGTGTATCAGAAGAGGAAAGGTGAGACAGATGTTAACAGATATTATTATCTATTATATTGTATGATTCAAACTTTTGTGCTTTGAAAATAATGAACTTATATTTTACCTTTTCTTTGTTTTTCAGGCTTTAAACCTGTCAGCGGTAAATTCCTTACTATTTCTTTTTGATCTATTTAATAATCTCTATTTGATTAATAAATGTTTCAATAACAGGCTGTGCTGCTGGGTACTGGTTTATATTATGTACTGTTTATATTTAAATCTGAAGTAAAGTCAAAAAGTTTTGTCCTGCAATAACTTTCTTTAATGCAATTGAATCAATAACAAAAACAATATGACATGTATTTGTAACAATATGTAATGCCATTCTGTGCTAATCTAAACAGTTTTGTTTGAGCAGTCTGTTGTATTGTTGTTGTAATGTTGTTTTCTGTTGTAGACTCTGATGATGGATCAAACAGCTCAACTCATACCGATCCTAATGCATAAAGATAATGCGTAAGTGTTATTATTATTATTATTATCTATCAGTGCAACTGTATCAGTCCTGTGAAATAAATGAAATGCAGTTTGTTTCTTTTGCCATTTTAGGAGACTAGAAAAGTGGAAGAGATGAAGAAAAAATGATGCTGATCCTGCTGTCCATGTCCACATTCTCTCGCACACACAACACAACCATAGATTTCTGTGATGGGATTGATCTGTCTTATGGTTCTACTTTAATTACATTACAAAAAATTGTTTCTTCATAATGTGATAAGTCGGCTGCCTCCCCCCTAATTATCATCGTCACCCCGTCCGTAATCGCCGCCCTTCACCAGTCTCCCAATGGGAGTGGGTGTGCGAGAGAGGAGGGGCGCTGAAACAGCCAGGTCGAGAAGGTCCTGGCTGCAGCCTGCAGAACGGGGTGGAGCTGCATGTGGGGCAGGGCTACATGTGTCACCCCGCCCACAAATTATATCATTGGTTAATGACGCCAACGCCCTCAGCAGGATTTTATTTCCACTCGTTTGTCGCTGCGTTGGCGAGTAGTTGAGCTACGAGTTTTGTCTTATTTGATTAGTTGTAATGTTTGATTGCAAAATGTTGTTCAAATCCTACTCTGGGTTTTATGGTAATGGGAGGCGTGGCTGCTTGAGAGGATTCTATGACAGTATAGAGGATATGGACTCCTCTTTTATGTGCCAGTGCTAGAATGCCTGTGGAACGTAGTAGAAGGGAGAATCAATGTGTGTGTTGGTCTTGTTTTTTATCCTGGAGGGAACTTGTGATAAAACAGTGATGTTAAACTGCTGTTTTGTATGACCAATAAAATGAAATACTCAAACTGCATTATCTTCATGTTCTTTGAGTTTATTCCTCTTCATATATTGTTTAGTCCAACACTTTTGGACTTCCAACTTTCTTTAACATGAGGTAATCTCTATATTTTATCTCTACATATACACATAATTTATTGTGAAAGGTTTTGTTATCAGAACAAAGCAATAGCTGTCATGTAGTTCTTATAAAAATGGCACTTTATCAATTCATAATTCTAAGACAACATTTTCAAAGAAACTTTAAGTGTTGAGTTGGTGACAAAAAAAAAATACATTAAATACAAGTAAATGCGTAAATAAAAATAAAAACCCATAAATAATTTAAATTTGCAAATAAACATTAATCGTTGCGATATACAGTTCTTAATGCACAAAGATATGACAGGTCGAAAGCAGGAAGTGGATGCTTGCTTAGAAATAATAATGAAATTTTGCCCAAAATAATGAATGAAAACATAATGTATTATGTTTGGTATAGATTAATATTACGTGTAGATAATTAACGAATTCATAATATATTGTTTATTTTTGTATGTAAGTTAATATCACGAATGATATTATATATATATATATATATATATATATATATATATATATATATAAAGCATTTGTAGGCGGGGCGATGCGTGTAGCCCCGCCCCGTTCTGCAGGCTGCAGCGGGTACACTTGGAGAAGGTCTTGGACAGGTCTTGCGGCGTGTGATGAGGCGCACCTGATGTGAATGAAGCCTCATCACCGCCGCTGTTAAAATGCCGAGCGCGCCTCTCCTCGGGAGACCAGTCTCTTCCCCCGTGCATGCACACTGGTGTCCTCGTGGGTCCAGGAAGGGAGCGTAGAGGGACTGAGCGCCGCCGAAATGATGGACGAGCTGCCGGACCCGCGGTCCGGACGTGGACCGCACCCAGACAGCTGCGGGCTAGGATGCCGGGCAGATTTACCTGCCTCAGGAAGTGCCGTGATGAAAGGTGGATGAAACCGCTGAAGGAAGCCGCTACCCCTCGTGCCACGGACCTTTTCTCAGGTTCAATGACAAAGCAGATTTTTCTTCAAAACTATTTATTGCATTGTTGTTTACAGTCAAGCCATCAACATACAATAAAATTCAAACACTCTACATCTGATTGACCCTGGTCTACCTGTCCCTCAATAATTTCTGTCTCCTTTGCCTGTGATTGATATTGTGACATTAGTATTTTCATAAGCACCCATTCTTAAAGCCAAATTGCTTTAATATGTGAACTTGTTGTACTTACTTGGCGTTTAGGTGCACTGAAAAATGATCTTATGTCCATTTTTCTTTTCTCTGTCATTTTATCTATGACACGGCAAGGCAAGTTTATTTATACTGTAGCACATTTCATACACAATGGTAATTCAAATTGCTTTACATAAAGAAAGTAAAACTATCATAAAAAATAATCAAAACAATAAAAACAAGGAATTAAAAAAAGGTTTAAAATTGTATTTAAAATTAAGACACTTAGAACAGAATAGATATTGATTATACAAAAAAATACAGTGGGGTCAGTTCAGACGTAGCACAGTTACTCATTTAGTAAATGCACAGCTAAACAATATGCTAATTGTGGCCGTTAATGATAAGTTAACATTATGCCAAGTCGTCACAAATAAAACAATGCATGGGAAACGGCTTTGTCGTGTTATTTGCAGTGCACTATGCAACAAGCTATTGGAAACAAGCTAACGTTAACTAGATAAGTAATAATTTAATCGCTAATATAGCAGATTCATGGAAAATTACATCGGTAATCAGCATTTTTGCCGCAACTAATTTATGAATGAGTCTGCATCAACTACATTAAAGAGAATCGCTTTATTTAAAGTGAATAAAATACCCTACTTACTGGAGTTCAACATTAATTGAGCCGCAGCCACACACCTGACTTGGAACTGGGACAGCAGCAGGCAGTGGTCCAAACCACTGAAAGAGGAGGGAGAACTCAACTGTTTCTAAATGCATTTTTTACAGGGTTTTTTTTCTACTTACACAATTATTTTAGGTATACATACATATATTTTTCACAATAGAGAGTGCGATTTTTTTTTAATAATTTTTTTTTGGGGGGAACAACCATCGGATGGGATGGGGATGGGGGATGGGGATGGGGATGGGGGAACAACCATACATTTGTGTTGTGCTTTCTTTTTATATATTCTTCATTCATTTATTCATTTATAATCATTAATCATTTTATTATCATTATTTTAATCTTAATTATATACATTAAAAATATATAAATTCTTAATTTGTTTTGAAAATGACAGATCGTTTCGCTAGATAAGACACTTCTTCCTCGGCTGGGATCATTTAGAGCCATTTGAAGCTGCATTTAAATTGCATTTTGGAAGTTCAAACTTGGGGGCACCACTGAAGTCCACTATATAGAGAAACAATTTCTTATCGACTGAAGAATGAAAGACATGAACATCTTGGATGACTAGGGAGTAAGTAAATTGTCTGTAAATTTTTGTTCTGGAAGTGAACTTAAATGTACCAGTGGTGAACAGAAACAAAGTATTTTGACACACTGTGTCACGGGTAGTCGTGTGCGGGGAATGAAGCAGGTGGAGAGCGGAGATCCAACAGTGAAGGTTTATTAAAGAAATCCAACGTGTACATAAAGGAAAACAGCAAGCAACAGCAACCACGCCGTATGACTTACAATCACCGACAGAACACCAAGGGGACAACCAACCTTATATACACAGACAAACCCATCAAAACAGGACAGGTGGAAATGATAGGACAATGACGTGACTAACAAGAACAGGAACAGGAAGACCAAATATGGGCAAACACCGGGAAAACACATACAAACAGTCCAAATGGCACACACAGGTCTGACACACTGACACACACTTTGAAAAGTTAAAAACCCAAACCAACCCAACTTGGGTTATTTGGCAACCCATCACAGGGTAAACATTGGACAGACACTGGGTTAAATGTTTTTACCCAACATGCTGGATTTTTTTTTTTTTTTAACTGAATTAATTTTTGGTGAATACAGCATAATTTACAATAATACATACATTTAAACTTGTTTAGCATGTATTATAGAAATAAAAAATGTAACATGTAAAAATTTTAATTTAAGTGTACTCCATAACTCCATAAAACCATAAACAAACAGTACTGAGATTAGAGAACATTTTAACATCAAATTCAATTCAGTTCAGTATTATAATAAATAAAATAAGTTTGTTATGGAAGGTAAAAGGTGTTTCCATCATGTGAAACGAACAACCGTTGTTGACACAGCTGACATCTTGTCCTTGTATGTTGTCCTTGTCCTTGTGTTGTGTAAAAAATATAATTTACAGCAGTCTTATAAAAGACTTTATAAATGAAATAAAATGTATACAAACCTTTATTTCACTGAAGAAGTGCACCAAATCAGTGGCGCTAAGAACCATTCTCTTCTGTAGAGGACGCAAACAGCCCACGCTCTGACTGTAACTCAGCAGCTGAGTTGTTTCGTCAGAGACAGGCTTAACTCAGCGGTTAGGTAGAAAAAATAACCCAGCATTAAAAACGACACAGCAGCTTAGTTACAGAAAAACTACCCAGCACCTGGGTAAAAAATATTAAAAATAACCCAATAAAATGACCAAACAAGCTGAACCCAGCATTTGAGATTACAAAAATAACCCAGCATTTTTCTTATATGGGTTTATATTAGCATACATCATGTATCTAAATCAGTATTCTTTTGACATTTTAAAATTAATAAATGTAGACATTGTGAATTAAAGTCTCTTATGTTGTAACAAATTGATTCTCTACATACATACAATAAGACTATTTTAATCATTCTTGTATGAGCAGTGGTGTGGTGCTTTTTTTTAATGTAGCCTATTTATATGTTTTTCCAGCTTCTGTTGAGATCTCTGACTGCTCTAGTGAAAGAAGAACCAGCGGCCTACTATGTAAGTGTGAAATTATTTTTAAATTATTTGTCCAATTGTCTATTCATGGGAGTGAACTACAATAAATTATTTTTCTGTCATTTTAAAGACACAAGATCAGAGTACCGAAATTGACAATATTATTTTATGTACAGCTTTAAAATTGTTTCATTTTCTTGTAGCCTCTGTCAGTGGCTTCAGCACGTCAAGTTAAACATCTCAAAGGCCTAATACAGTATGTAAGTGTTATTATTCAGTACAATTGTCTCAGTCATGTGAAATGAATGAAATGTAATGCTGTTTATATGTTATAGTAATTTAGGATGCCTCACGACAATGTGACTGTGAGAGAACTGATCCCGACAAATAATGCTCAGCCTTCTACAAGATGTGACAAAATCAATCAAATATCACAGCCAATCAGAAGAGCATGTGGGCGGAGCTTTATCTGCAAGAGCATTGCACTCGATAAATATAAATGTATCTCTATCTCTCTCTCTCTCTCTCTCTCTCTCTCTCTCACACACACACACGAAATAAAACATTCAGTCATCATCAACATTGTTACACTTTTTAATTACTATAAGCAGCAGTGCCATAACCTCCATAGACACTGAGAAGTGCAGGTCCTTCCCAATAATTAGAAATGGCCCCCTAAAATGAAATTGATACTGAACGGGACTAATAGATCGATAGGGGTGTTAATACTAATTCACCACGGGACTCATGTAAGAAGTGCGACAGGAGGCAGGGCACTGTTCAACTCTTTATCTCAAGAATTTAACTGTTCACAGCAGATGGCACAAAATGATCCAACTGAGTTGGATATTGTACAGCTTACGGCCATAAAGTGTTAAATGTGGTCTGTCTGAAATGAACAGAACAAATAAGCATCAGTTTGCACCTTCTAAATGTACATTAAAGACATGTAAATAACTTGCTACTGACACGATATACATAAATCAACATGACGAAGAAAAGGTTAACAGTAGCGTATGCGTATGCATTTGAATCACCGTAAATCTTGAACATGTCAACATTATAAACACTGTATGGTTCGATTGCACAAGATAAATATGTAAACACAATGAAATATCTCTGACTTATAATCGGGGATAATGTAAATGAACTTACATTCAATCACGCACATTAACACCTGCGAAATGGCGGATCAAGCGGCTCGTAAAGTGAAAGTAAAGCGAAATAGCGGAAACTAACGTCAACTAGTGGCATATGTTCATAATAAAAGTCTGTACAGTATAAACCCACATAGGGAATTTAGAACAGATACTATTGATACTGGGATGACACAAAGATATAAATGTTAAATGTTTAGGCTGGTCTGCCTACTCTTCAGTTTTTAACGGTGAAAGGGTGTAAGGTAACATACAAGCTATATATTTATTATATATCAATTGTTTTACAATAGCATGGTCATTTTAAATGACCATTACTAAAATCCTGTGATGCAAAATATTCTGTCAAATTTCACCATTTTGAATTGTAGGATGAATCATTTACTTGATTCATGTAACTGAATGTGACGAGACAAGAAACTTTGCGGTTTCACCATATTCACTCTTATATTTTAAAATACAAATATTTCCGAATAGTTCACATTGATTACAAAACTCTTAGTCTTTATTGTCTTAATTCATTTTAATCTTTTATTTATTTATTTATTTAAACAATAAGGCCATTACAACACCCACCAACAAAATCAGTCCAACCCACATTACAGCCTTGCAGGATTACACACTGTAGTTAAATGTTAAAATGCAGAAATAGTTGTATGCAACCATTAGCTGGCTGAAAAAAGACTGCACACATGCATACTTTCAAGTGAACTGTAAACAATATACTATGCAGACTCCTTTGGCATTACATTTTCACTGTATTTGGATTTGTGACACTATTTTTAATATTGAATATACTAAATAGGATGGATGGCATGTGAATTTGGAAGGCATTCCGTCTTTCAGCTTAGTCACTTTCTCTTTATCTCTCTGCAGAATGACAGTAAAAGAACACTTTCAGACCAAGAGCAACACAGATAATACAACCAACCTCATTCGGACATATGTCTTTTGCCCTGTCCTCCTTACCCTTTCTCTTGCTTTATTTTGGGAATTTAAATAAGCAGTTGTGTGCATTTAATCTGTTTGAATGTGTTAATAGCTCTAAACAGTTTTGCATTGCATTGCATTGATTTAGTTGCATTCGATTAAAAAACTCATGCCAGTCAAAGCAATCTTTATATATTTTCAATTTGCAGCATCATGCTTTTGTAATCTACACCCAAGCCACACAAAAGGTACAAAGCTGTGTGGTATCCTAAAGTACAAAAGTTACATATTTGTAACTTATTTAGTCTTAAATGGTGCATATTATACCACATTAAAGGTGCATATTAATACTTTGAAAGATTATTACTTTTTGAAGAGGTAGCACCCCAATGCTTTGTACCTTTTTTTCTGAGAGTGCATGAATGACAGCAGATGTTCAGAAAAAAAAATCAAGCATTTCCATACACTTTTGTTTTTCATTAAAACTGTAATAAACTAAGCTGAATGAAAATTGTAAAAAAAAAAAAAACTGTTCAAAAGCACAATGCTACAAAAATAAACAAATAAACAGACAAAATGTAAAATCACATTTATTCTGTCTCAGCATGTACAAATTTCAATAAACTCCTCAAATATAAACATCTAAAAAATAAGAAATTTTATAAGATAATTCTGATTCATTCATTGAGTTTCCTTTCAGTGTTTCTTCACCCTATTCAGCTTTCAGGGCCAGGACCAGATTTACTTCTCCTTCTACAGAAAAGAGAGAACCAAACTATAATTAAACAGACTACTTTTAAATGACACCATTACTAAACTATGAACCTGTTGGGAGTGTTAAAAGTACTGTTTATTTATTTAATTGTCTATTATTACTGTCTATTATTTAGTCACTGGGGTCTGTATGAAAAGAAAATCTAAATAAAAATAAAACACATTTAGATATCCATTTATATGTATATATGTATATGCCAGACATTTTTTTACAAAAACAGCTCTATATACTACATATGGTGAGTGAGGATACAGACTACATTATTTTTTATTTATTTATTTATTTTTTAAATACAGAACAGATCGTTCTAATGTAAGTTCACTTGTTAATAGCACTTCTGTAGTAAGTGCTGAAGTAACCAGAAAAGCGGAATGTCCAGGAAAGAAATTTTATCATGCCATAAAGAACAAGTGCAACAGCACCATCGAGTTCAAGGTACACTGACACCTGATATGAACAAAACACCAAATCAAGACATGCACTACATTCTAAATGACATAAATTCTCTTTTGAAAATGCAAATAGAACATGAACTAAAATCTAAAAAATGTTTGGCCTGATTCCCTCACAAAGACAGTCATTTGTCGCCACCTATTGCCGAGCCATGTAATCTTCCATGATCATTCACTTGCTAGCTACAAAAACATTTCATTATCTTTAGTGAAATATTATAAAATATGTTTTAATACATATGTTTTGCTCTTTTGGCTTCTCCAGAAATAATCTACAATCATGTGTCGATCAGTCTATGACAGTGTAACTCACCGATCACATTGAGTGTTGCAGAAGCTTGTCGTGTTCCTCCCTTATGTTTGGTTACACAGGTGTGGCCTCCACGACCGAGGCCCAGCTTCCCCAAGTCCAGCTCCAGACGGCTGCTCTGACTGAAAGTGCCATCAAACGCCTGTCTGTGACCTGTTACACTGCCCTGACCCAGAGAGCGGGACGTCCCATCTGCACAGCTGAACTCCCAGCTCAGATCAAGAGTGTGAGGAGCAAAACCATCCTCCTCACACTGAAACACCAGCACCTGCCCAGGAACCAGCAGAGGAAGAGGAGACGGGTAGATGGAGAGAGATGGAGGCTCTGGAAAGAAAACAGGCAGTGATTACTATTTTATGTGTAACTGTAGTTTAATATAATATACACTTGATAAACTAGGTGGCTAAGCAGCATTGCAATATAATTTAAGTATACAATCATCTTAACAACTATCTCCAGGTCCACAGCTACCTGAGCCAGCAGGTGTGGAAGACAGAGTGTGCAGATGTAAATTCCTGAGATTCTTCCAGAATCATTGATGCATTTCCTGTTTCATAGAGGCAGAATCACAGATGCTAAACATTGTGCTGGAATATTATGTGGATTTTAAAAATAAATTGCGCATATATAATGTAGCATCGTGTTAAGGAATTTATGACCTCTCAGATCATGCAGATCTCCACCAGTGTGTTCCTACTTGAGCTACCTGTTTTGTGTTATGAATTGTTTATTTGCATATCATATTTTAAAGTGCTGTGAAGATTGTATAGCTAAACCTGAACAAAAGCAAAAGATAATGGATTTGAGAATGGACACAAAAATGTTAGAAAGAGTCAGGCCCGGCTCCAGAAATGATATGAAGGGTGGGCCAAGTGATATTCGAGGTGGGCCCGGGGTGAGGGTTAGTCGGGGGTAGGGGGTTATTGGTAAATACATACATTATTTTAATACATAGTGTATTAAAAACATATTTTAGTTTATAAAGCCTATTAATAGTGTCTCAAAATAGCACAGCTGAGCACACTATAGATGTTCTTAAGATTATCTCACTAAAGAATAATTTGAGTATATTAAGTACAAAATTAGTGTGTGAAAATAGATCACTATACATTACGGAACTGTAGACCTTTTTCACCTGGAGTAGTTGGTGTTACACAGTGTATGGTCATACGCTGATTACATTACATTAAATAAAAAAGATAAATAAAATAAAATAAAAATACTAATCATTAAGTTTATTTGGAAAACGTACGCTACAATTCTAAAGTGAGAGCATCTGTACCAACGTGATCTCATGATAATTCGTATGTACTTTACGTAAAAAGTGGTTCTATAAAACGTACATTTACTAACATTTTTCCAGACACTAAAACATACAGACGTATTTACAGCATCTAAACGTACAAATACTTACGTTTTTTTAACATTTAAACGTACAATACTGACGTATTGACGACACCTAAAAACGAATTCTTATGAATATTAAAATTGCGGTATTAATATTTGAGTATCGATACTCAGTATGAAATAGTAACATTTTCTTCTGTGTGATTTCTGCTGCCAGTACACTTTAAACGCTTAAAATAAATAACATTTCCGCAATCATTTAACCATTCATGTAATATTTACTTTGTTTGCCGTGGTGCGACACAAAACGCGTTTTCTCAAGCAAGGACTGACAGACCATGCTGGAGGATTTGCTGCTCAAATCTGTGCTCAATGACAAACATCCTTTACACAGAGTGCACGTTAATCACGAAAGCAAAAGTGAAAGTAAACAGCGCAAAATCGATTTCAGTGCCCTACGTATTGATAACGAGAAAACTATATACAATATTAAAAGGTTTCAGGGTGCGAGCGGTAAGAAAAAAAGGACAAATTAAAATCTAGCTCAACTGAATATCCCTCCAATTTTGTGACTGGCTGTTGATAGGCTATGTCGTGTGGGGTCAGGGTGGGCCAAGCTTCTGATTTGGTGGGGTAGGCCCATCCTGGCCCCCCCCATGGAGCCGGGCCTGGAAAGAGTGAAGATTAGTGATAGTGTCACACTGGAGAATGCTTACCTCATCTGTCTCTTAGTAAAACTTTGTGCCATTGGCGAACAAACCAGTCATGAATAAAACAGTTTTGTTCTCTTTACATATTCACAGTAGGCTATAGCACTTTTCTTTTGCATAAATGCAAACACCATTTGTTTTCAGCATAGTCATTTAAAAGGAGACTTGCCACTTGCTTAGATCACGCAAGACATTTAGTTTGCATTCTGTGCAAGAAGAAATACTTAAAACTACAATTCCTCTATAAGCACCAGATCCATAATCACTGACAATTCAGACAATTCGCTTCAGATCACAAGCTGCTTGTGAGGCATCCAGGACAATTTTCAGGTTCAGTTCTGTGGAACAAATTTATATTGGAAACATGTGGACCGTAGTTCTTCTGCTCCTCGGAGTTAGTGTGGCCAATGCTGGTGAGTACATGGCATTCACTATTCAGCTGTTCACTAAAACCACATATTAACACAAAAGAGTTCATATAGTGGCAAGAGTTATATTTAACAGGCTAATATACATTTTATTTATTTGTGTGTGTGTGTACCTGGTATTTATCACGTTATGGGGACCAAATGTCCCCACAAGGAAAGTAATATCAGTAAATTTTGACCTTGTGGGGACATTTGTGAGGTCCCCATGAGGAAACAGGCTTATAAATCATGCAGAATGAGTTTTTTTGAGAAAGTAAAAGTGTGCACAGTCTCCTGTGAGGGCTAGGTTTAGGTGTAGGGCAATAGAAAATACGGTTTGTACAGTATAAAAACCATTACACCTATGGAATGTCCCCATAAAACATGGAAGTGTGTGTGTGTGTGTGTGTGTGTGTGTGTGTGTGTGTAAAAATAGAAGAAACCCCTTTGTAATTGTTAACATTTTTGTGAGTAACTGTAATTTAATTACACTTTTTCTCAGTAACTTTAACAGGTTACACTTACATTTATTTTGTGATTAAATTACATGTACGCCGTTACATGTAACAAGTTGTTCCCCAACACTGATGATAATCACGTACAGTATGTGATGCTAAAGTAATTTTCTAAGTTGCTCTGGATAAGAGAGTCCGCTTAATGCCTTAAATCTACAAGTAAAGTGATGATGTCAATAATCTACCAGTATCAGGAGGACTTTATTAATTTCAGGCTAACTGCATGTGAGTTTAAACTAACCTTACATTCTATTAAAAGTAAGGCTAGTTTACAATGTCTCCCAAAACTAAATAAATATATATTTGACCGTATGTCCCAAAACCCAGAAACTTTAATGACTTTCTTATTTTCATTTTCGGAGATCAACCCAGTTTAAGAAGTTCTTCATAGTGACTCATGACGTTGCACTTGTTCAGAATATCTATTGGATGTGACTGATAACAAACACTGATAATTGTCTGTGACTAAGCGCTCACGATGTTACGCTTCACCAGTTCACAGATGAGTAGACAACAAAAATAGACAGACTCAGTTCTGATCAACTTGTCTGCAATCCATACAAACCAAACCAACGTGCAATCCATAGTTTTCCTCCTAATAGTTATTTTTTTCCTGGCAAGTATGTTTTTAAGTTCACAGTATAGTACCACTCTGTGTCTTAGACTATAGAAAACATTCTGTTATACAGAAACTGCTTGTTAAATAGCCATAGCATGGTTTGTGTTTAAAATACAAAATATGCATTATCAATATAATTATTAAGTTGCATAGATTTGCATGCACTCATTAGAGGTCTGTGCTAATTTGTATTTTTCAATGTAGTATGACATTAATGAATAATAAATAATAATATTATAAACCAGAAATAGTAACAGCATTTTACTTATTCATCCAAGGCTAAATATTTAAGTTTTTAACCTTGGAATAATAAAGATAACACATTTGTCTGTTTGAAGTGATAGATGAATTTGTTTTAAACATGACTTATATTATTATTAATAGTACACACTAAAAAGAAAATCATAAAAATATGCAACTTTAAAAGTTCTTGGAAATTGGAATTGGAACCTTTTCTAGAAACCTTTATCTTATTTTAAATTATTGTTGCTGTTTTAATTGCTATTAATATTTTTCATTGCCTACTTTTTTTCTCTGTAACCAGTTTTAAACCAGTTTGTTTTTCATATTCACAAACAGTAACATTGAAAACTAAAGAATATATTTTTATTTATTTATTTATTTATTTACTAACATAAACAGACGGTGAGACTAAAGAATGTCCTTTAGAAGTTCAGACTATTTGTACAACTGCAAGATGAATTAATTTGTAATTGATGTCAAAAATTGGACTCTCTTCAATTACAAGCCTTATAAACTGGCTAATATACTCTGATTAAAATGATTATATTTATATAATAATTACAAATCCATAAGGCAATGAATTTGTATCTTAAAAATGTTGTTTTAATATTAGGTGAATTCAATTGGTTCTCAATATTATTTTTGTGTGGGTGTTTATTTTTTTATTTTATTTTATTTATTTTTTTTACAGTGACTCATTCTATGAAATACATAACAACGGCAGTTTCTAATATTGACAACTTCCCAGAGTACACATCTGTTGGTATGGTGGACGACATTCCATTTGTGTACTTTGACAGTAACATCATGCGGATGATCCCAAAGACAGAGTGGATCGAGCAGAATGAAGAAGCAGATTACTGGGACAGGGAAAGCCAGAAAGAGCGTGGTGGTATGCCGGTCCTCAAAACCAATATACAGACTGGAATACAGCGTTTCAACCAGACAGCAGGTAACACACACTTGTAGTTCTTACTTTATTTGAAGAAACAAAACCTCACACAACACGTTGAGACACAACAACTCCAAACGCAGTATTGAGACATGACAGACGACTACATAACACAGCACAACAAGAAAAAATACGATACAGCAGCTTTATTCCAAATCATCCCATAAGCAGCATTTTAGGGAATCTGTACTCCCGATGCAAAGGCTAAGCAGCAGAATAATTATACTGCCTCATTAGATACCTTCTCTTGACCAAATTCTAAAGCAGCATTGCATGTTTTCTTTCAAGGAGGAGGCAGTCCCATGTTGGACTGTGATTACACATCTCAGTAACTGTATGTGTAGAGTAAATTTACATACAATGCTATTTTCGGAAAGAAGATTGAATAATTGTAGAGACGTGTTGAGCTGATCTGTGGAGGATGATGGGAAGTTTGTGACGTCTGTGAGTGAAGACGAGTCTTTCATTAGTCCTCATACAGACCAGATCAAATCTGAGTCTTTGAGTAATTGAACACACAAACACACTGATAGACTCACAATGAGCAGATCAGCACTGTTAGACTCACCTAGACTCATAGGCTCACCTGATGAACTTTACTCACATTTAAATACTGTTTTAATACTGCAGGAATACAATCATGACATAAAAGCAAAAAAAACCCAACCAAACAAACAAAAAACACATGCTGTTCATTTAATACGTCTTAAATCCAGTTTCCTTAAGAAATGTAAACATGTAAACAACATTTTTCTCTCACTCACACTACAGTCTCACACTTTACAATCATTAAACAATCATGTGTGACTGTGATTAAACTAAACATGCAGCACAGATGACAACAAACATGCTTATATTACATGTGAATGTGTTTGTAGTCCATTCAGTGAGCTGATACACAAACACCTGAACACAAACATGAATTAAGATGAATGAATGTCGTCTACAGAGCAGAAGCTTCAGATGAGATAAAAATATTAGATTTTTTTTTCAGTGGGAAAAAATGGATTGTAATTATTGCATAAATATTAAGTAATTCTCTCAAAATACAAAAGAAAAAATTATTATTATCTAGCAAAAATATATTACACTGATTTTACTAAAAAATAAAAGGAAGTAAGTTAAATTTCAGGTGTTCAAACTTTAAGCTTTTAAAAGCAATTTAAATTTAAAACCACCCCACACGCTTTTTAAACTTCTTTCTCAAGCAACATAAAGTTTGTCTTGAAATTTTTTTTAATCTAGTTCTTATTTTGTAAGAACTAGTTCTGCTTTAGAAACTGACGAGAAATAATGAAATGTGTAAGCAGAGATGCTTTAGATGACATGAAAATATTAGCATTAATATAGCAGTAATATGAATTAGTACCACGAAATTCTCTCAAAATACAAAATGAAAAAGAAAAAATATTATCAAACAAAAATATATTACATTTTTTTTTCTGAACATAAAAGTTATATTTCAGGTGTTCAAACTTTAAGCTTTTAATTTTAAATTTTAAATTTAAAAGTACTTCAAACTTCACGCTTTGTAAACTGCTTTCTCAAGCAACCAAGTGTGTCTTGACAATCTTTTTAATATAGTTCTTCTTTTGAAAGAAAAGAACTGGTTCAGCTTTAGAAACAGGAGAAAAAGTGAAATGTGTGAGCAGAGATGCTTTAGATGAGATGAAAATATGAGGGAAAAAAGTATTATTTTTGATGGGAAAAATTGATCATAATTATTGCATAAATAATCATTACTACCATGAAGTTCTCTAAATACATAATAAAATACAAAAATATTATTGAATAAAAATATATTTCATTGATTTTACTGAAAATAAACAAGTTACATTTTAGATGTTCAAACTTTAATCTTTTAAAAGCAATTCAAATTTAAAATGACTTCAGAATTTAAAATGACTTCAGACAAATTTAAAACGACTTCCTCACACTTTTTAAACTGCTTTCTCAAGCAACATAAAGTTTGCCTTGACAGTCTTTTTAATATAGTTCTGCTTTAGAAATGGAGGAGAAAAAGTAAAATATTTCAGCAGAGATGCTTTAGATGAGATTAATATATATTGATTTTTTTATTATTATTTTCAGTGGGAAAAATGATCATAATTATTGCATAAATATTAATTAGTACTGTGAAATTCTCTCAAAATACAAAAGAAAATAAAAAATATTATTGAACAAAAATATATTACACTGATTTTACTGAAAATAAAAGAAAGTTAAATTTCAGTTGTTCAAACTTTAAGATTTTAAAAACAAAAACAATCAGATGAGATGGATATACTAGAAAAAAATATTTTCAAAGGGGAAAAAATATTATCATATTTAGCCTAATATCAATGCCTAATATCAATGTACTAATTCATGCTAGCAACATGCTAATCACGGTATCAGTGTGCTAAACATACTAGCAAAGTATTAAATCATACTAAAACATGTTAGCAGTATGCTAAATCATGCTAAAATGTGCTGGCAATAAGTTAAATCAACATCAGGCCAGTCTGTAACCTTGGATCAAAGCACATTATTCACTATAGAGAACCTGCATGTTAAATTAGTCACTGTATTTTAGCTGTAACTTCAGGCAGCTTGGATGAGGCAACATTTGTTCAGGCAGGTTCATTTTATAAGTCAAACATGTTGGGATTTTCTGGGTGACTGAGTTTTATCCTAACTGTGTGAACTGATTATTCATGATTATTTATAGCAGTACATTTAATCTGTCTCTCTTCTTCAGGTGTGCACACAGTCCAGATAATGTATGGCTGTGAGTGGGATGATCAGACTGGAGAAACAAATGGGTTCCATCAGGAAAGTTATGATGGAGAGGACTTTGTGTCTCTGGATTTGAAAGAGCTGAGATTTATTTCCCCAGTGCCTCAAGGAATCCCCACTGTACAGAAGTGGAACAATGACAAAAGTAAACTCGACAATCATAAAAATTACTTAAGCACTGTATGCATTGACTGGTTGAAGAAGTATGTGCAGTATGGAAAGAGCAGCCTGGAGAAAACAGGTACATCAGATCTTACTGTCTATCTGTGAGCATGTACATTTTCCTAAATAATATTGTATGCTAGAAGTATTTTTATAATTGTTCATTTTTAAATTATTTATAAAGTATTGATTGTTTTGATTCTTTTAAGCATTACAGATTATGTGGTCTTTCTTTGTGGAAATGAATAACAGAGGTGTTCTTTAATTGGAGTTTGGATAAACGAATCATCTACAAGACAAGCCAAGCACACCCAATTTCTGTATCATTTGCAGCAGGAGACGGCTTTGCATCTCTTGTTTTTAAGCACTTTCTCTCTCTTTCTCCAGTCTCTCCTCGAGTGTCTCTGCTGCAGAAGGATCCCTCATCTCCAGTGGCATGTCACGCTACAGGATTTTACCCCAGTGGAGTAACAATCAACTGGCAGAAAAACGGACAAGACCATGATGAGGATGTGAATCTTGGTGAAATTGTTCCCAATGAGGATGGAACCTTTCAGGTGATGAGCAAACTCAATGTTAAACCTGAGGAGTGGAAGAAGAATGAGTACAAATGTGTGGTGGAACACAAGAGCAGAACCACCAGAAGCGTTCTGACAGAGGACAAGATCATAACTAACTATGGTAAGTGTGATTGTTTTGGTGAGTAGACCGTGAAACTGAACCATAGTAATGGTAATGGTAATATTTGCTATTGTCAGTATCTGATTACTATAGAGTGCATTAGCGTCCACCAGTTTGCATATGCCATTGATTATCAACTTCTTTGTTCACAGTAGGTCTGTCTTTAATGGTTTAAAAGTTATCATTAAAAATCAATTCCTCTAAGAAAGTAAATGGGATTTTATCTCCAAATCCCAACTGTTGCACTGTACTACACCATGTGTACTAATCTACTGCAGGCATCACAATCACAAATTTCCTTTTTGTATTTGCTGAAAAAATTTCACCTGTACTGATCTCAAACACTGTCAAGTTATTTCATAATCTGATGTGTCCTTTGGATCTAATTCCTCAGAGTCTCTTCCCATTGGCATCATTATTGGTGCCGTTGCTGCTGTCCTCCTGTTGGTGGTCATCGGTGTTGCTGGGTACTGTGTGTATCAGAAGAGGAAAGGTGAGACAGATGTTAACAGATATTATTATCTATTATATTGTATGATTCAAACTTTTGTGATTTGAAAATAATGAACGTATATTTTACCTTTTCTTTGTTTTTCAGGCTTCAAACCTGTCAGCGGTAAATTCCTTACAATTTCTTTTTGATTTATTTAATAATCTCTATTTGATTAATAAATGTTTCAATAACAGGCTGTGCTGCTGGGTACTGGTTTATATTATGTACTGTTTATATTTAAATCTGAAGTAAAGTCACCAAGTTTTGTCCTGCAATATCTTTCTCTAATGAAATTGAATCAATAACAAAAACAATATGACATGTATTTGTAACAATATGTAATGCCATTCTGTGCTAATCTAAACAGTTTTGTTCGAGCAGTCTGTTGTATTGTTGTTGTAATGTTGTTTTCTGTTGTAGCCTGATGGATCAAACAGCTCAACTCATACCGATCCTAATGCATAAAGATAATGCGTAAGTGTTATTATTATTATTATCTATCAGTGCAACTGTATCAGTCATGTGAAATAAATGAAATGCAGTTTGTTTCTTTTGCCATTTTAGGAGACTAGAAAAGTGGAAGAGATGAAGAAAAAATGATGCTGATCCTGCTGTCCATGTCCACATTCTCTCACACACACAACACAACCATAGATTTCTGTGATGGGATTGATCTGTCTTATGGTTCTACTTTAATTACATTACAAAAAATTGTTTTTTCATAATGTGACGAGTCGCCTGCCTCCCCCCTAATTATCATCGTCACCCCGTCCGTAATCGCCGCCCTTCACCAGGCTCCCGACAGGAGTGGGCGTGCGAGAGAGGAGGGGCGCTGGCTGCAGCCTGCAGAACGGGGTGGAGCTACATGTGGGGCAGGGCTACATGTGTCGCCCCGCTCACAAATTATATCATTGGTTAATGACGCCAAGGCCCTCAGCAGGATTTTATTTCCACTTGTTTGTCGCTG